>ML379342.1:0-20475 GCA_005239525.1 Nicotiana knightiana
ACGTCACTTTGATTGGAAAAACTCCCACTTCCAACCCTGTGTAGGAAAAAGGAGGTGTGACAGATACCACCGGAAATAACCACGCATCGGCTAAGCAATGACCCCAGGTTCAAATCGGTGAAGCAGAAAAGGAGGCCTCAGTCCGAGATAAAGCATGCGTTCGTCAAAGACGAGGTAACCAAACTTCTCAAATAGGGTCCATCAGGGAAGTAAAATATCCCGAATGGTTGGCTAATGTAGTAGTGGTTCCCAAAAAGGGGAACAAGTTAAGAATGTGCCTAGACTATAAAGACTTAAAGCATTCCCTAAATATTTGTTCCCATTGCCCAACATCGATCGCTTGATTGATGCCGCGGCTAGCCACGAGATTCTCACCTTTCCCGACGCCTACTCCGGGTATAATCAAATCCAAATGAACCCCAAGGATAGGGAAAAAACAGCATTCATCACGAAGTATGGCACGTACTGCTACAACGTAATGCCCTTCGGACTAAAAAATATGGGGGCCACATACCAACGCTTAGTTAATAAGATGCTTGAACATCAAATAGGCAAATCCAGTGAATTTTACATTGATGACATGCTAGTTAAGTCCCTGCGCAAAGAGGACCAAATCAACCCCGACAAAATCAAGGCCATCGAAGAAATCACAGTGGTAAACAATGTGAAGGTTGTACAACGGCTGACTGGGCGGATAAAGCGGTATCTCTCAAGCCCGCCTTTGCTCCACACCCCGAAGGAGGGCCCCTGCTTAAAAAGAAAAACAACTTTGAATGGACCCCCAAGTGCCAACACACCTAGGAAAGATTAAAGCGGTATCTCTCAAGCCCGCCTTTTCTCCACACCTGGAGGAGGGCAAAATGCTATATCTGTATTTGGCAGTGTCTGAGGTAGCGATAAGTGGCATATTGATTTTATATAAGCAAGGTACACGAATCCATGTCTACTATATGAGTCGAACCTTGGGAGATGCTGAAACCAGGTATCCACACTTAGAAAAATTAGCTCTTGCATTAATAAGTCTGTCTCGGAAGCTGAAGCCTATTTTCAATGTCACCATATATGTGTTTCAACAACATATCCTCTTCGAAATATATTGCATAAACCTGAATTATCGGGCCGATTGGCCGAATGGGCCATCGAGCTCGGGGGTATGATATTGAATATCAGCTCCGAACGGCCATCAAGTCCCAAATTTTGGCAGACTTCGTGGCCGACTTTACACCCGCCCTCGTGCCCGAGGTAGAAAAAGAACTTCTACTAAAAATGGACACAGCGTCGGGGGTATGGACCTTATTCACCGATGGTGCCTCGAACGTGAAAGGATCCGGGCTCGGCATAATTCTAAAACCACCTACTGGTAGCTTGATTAGGCAATCTACAAAAAATGCAAAGTTGACTAACAACGAAGCCGAGTATGAGACTATGATTGCGGGTCTCGAATTGGCCAAAAGCTTAGGAGCGGAAATCATCGAAGCAAAATGTGATTCCCTTCTGGTAGCAAACCAGGAAAATTCAAGTTTTGAGGTTCGAGAGGACAGGATGCAACGATACCTAGACAAACTTCAAGTCACTTTGCATCGCTTCAAAGAATGGACTCTGGTCCACATAGCTTGAGAGCAAAACAGCGAGGCAGACGCACTCGCAAACCTGGGATCGTCCGTCGAGGAAGACGACATACTCCCCGGTGCTGTCGTTCAGCTATCTAAATCAGTGATTAAAGAAGGCCATTCCAAAATCAACTCCACCAGCCTGACATGGGACTGGAGAAGTAAGTACATCGATTATTTGGGAAGTGGGAAGCTACCCGCAAACCCAAAAAAGTCAAGGTCCCTTCAAACCAAGGTAGCTCGATTTTCACTCGACGAAAATGGAACTTTATACAGAAGAACCTTTGACAGACCCTTGGCAGTATGCTTGAGGTCGGGAGACACCGACTACGTACTCCGAGAAATCCACAAGGGAACCTGTGGAAATCACTCCGATGTCGATTCCTTAATTCGAAAGGTAATCAAAGCAGGTTACTATTAGGACAGTATGGAAAAAGACACCAAAGAATTCGTTCGAAAATGCGACAGATGTCAAAGATTTGCGCCAATGATCCACCAACCCGGTGAACAGCTGCATTCAGCCTTGTCACCATGGCCTTTCATGAAATGGGGAATGGACATCGTCGAACCCCTACCAACGGCGCCAGGTAAGGCTAGATTTATTCTATTTATGACTGACTACTTCTCAAAATGGGTGGAAGCACAGGCCTATGAGAAGTTAATAAAAAAAGAAGTCATCGACTTCATCTAGGATCACATCATGTGCCGATTCGGGATCCCATCCGAGATAACGTGGGATAATGGGGGGCAGTTCGTCGGAGGCAAAGTAACAAAGTTTTTGAAGATCACAAAATCAAAAGGATCCTATCAACGCCCTACCACCCATGTGCAAATGGTCAGGCTGAGTCCACGAACAAGACCATCATTCAAAACTTGAAAAAGAAGTTAGAAAATGCAAAAGGGAGATGGAGGGAGATACTGCCTGAGCTACTGTGGGCATATCGGACAACCTCTAAATCAAGCACAAGAAAGATGTCGTTCTCTCTGGTATACGGGTCCGAGGCCTTGATACCGGTCAAGGTCGGAGAGCCTAGCGCCAAATTTCGACATGCCACCGAGGACTCAAACAGTGAGGCTATGACTACAGCCCTCGAGTTGCTAGACGAGAAGAGAGAAACTTCACTGGTGTGGATGGCCGCCCAAAAATAGAGAATCAAAAGATACCATAACAGGAGAACAAACCTCCGATATTTCAAAGTTGGGGACTTAGTCCAAAGAAAAATCACCCTGAGCACTCGAAACCCTAATAAAGGGAAGTTGGGCCTGGGTTGGGAAGGACTGTACCGTGTCCTCGGAGTAATCGGCAAAGGGTCCTACAAACTCGGCACCATGGAAGGTGAGCAATTTCCAAAAAATTGGAACATATAAATGCTCAGGCGCTATTATTGCTAGCGTATAACTTCCTCCCTTTTCATTTTGAGCTTCACAATAATTTCTTGCAGGTGGCCATTGAAAAACTCCTCGAAGGCCTTGGGTTTTAAAGCATGCGTTGCGCTCTTTTTCCCTCACATCGGAACTTTATCCCACATGGGTTTTACCGATGAGGTTTTTAATGAGGAAATACCCATATGCTACCTGAGGAGAACTCACCAAGTATTCAAGGCTTCTCCCAGATCAACCTCAAATACTGAGGGGAATCCCCCTGAGAGATCACTAAAATATGCCAAAGAGGGTCTCGACAGAAGAATGATGTATTGGACCAAACGGTCGAATGAACCATGTCCACATAGAACAATCGAACCCTTGATGGTGAAAACATGTATACTTATACCAAGTAATCGGAGAAGAATCTTTTATGATTAAAACACCTCGCACGTCAGAGAAGTTCGCTATTTTCACAAGAAACGGCCCTAGGGCCCGAAAATGACCTTGATTCACGGACTGTCCTCGAAAGTCACCCCATCGAGTCACCAAAAATTCAAAGTCATAAGACCTCAGGGCCGGCAATATCAACAACATAAGCCCTCAATGAGGCAATATCAACAGTATAAACCCTCCACGAGGCATAACCTCGACTCGGGGACTGTCCTCGACAGTCACCCCATCAAGTCACCAAAAACTCAAAGCCATAAGACCTCAGAGCCGGCAATATCAATAACATAAGCCCTCCATGAGGCAATATCAATAGTATAAGCCCTCCACGAGGCATAACCTCGACTCGGGGATTGTCCTCGATAGTCACCCCATGGAGTCACCAAAAACTCAAAGCCATAAGACCTCAGGGCCGGCAATATCAACAACATAAGCCCTCCATGAGGCAATATCAACAGAATCCGAATTTCAACCCCGAGGTACATCCCTCGAGGAAGTATTCTGAGGATTCGATATACCTCAAGACAGGGTAAACATCAAATAGTGTAATGGGAAAGCGGGAAGTTCCAGAAGGCACGTGGTTAAAGCTGACAAAATACACAAAATAGTACAAGCACGTACCGTGTCATTAAATGGCTGTACCAGCTATCTCTCTTTGCATTAGTTATACATGTACTATGTTGGGATTCCCCCTCATATATAAAGGGGACCCTTGTCACTTTTCAATACACATGATACTCATTACACAAGACTAAGAACATTCTCTACCCTCTAACTCAAACATTCTTTACAATTGTCTCATTGATTTATTGTCTTTCATTTATTTGTGTTCATTAATTGTTCGTCATTCATTGCTCATTATTGATCATAAATAGGCCATCTTTGAGGCCTTTGGCACTGTCGAATCACTTTCGACCGCCTATTATCGATCCCCTGAGCTCGACCTCGAGACACATTCAAATCGACCTCGAGACCCTGTCTCTCCGCTGCTCGGTTTGCATAATCTTGTTATCCTTCGATTTTATTTCATTTTCCCACCTCTCACTTAGCATATATTTCCTAAACAACCGGTGCTAAAATAGTACACGTATTTTTAGAACCAAAAAATCAAATATAATTGTAATTACCATTTTCAAGGTAAACACTAGGAATACCAATTCAATTCTGAAATCGCTACACTCCGTTATCTCTGACACCTGCTTCTCAGGTACAATTTCACAATACCCTGCCCTGAAGGCAAATTGTAGGATACCATAACACTGGCGAACCTTAACCGGTTCAATAAGGACAATGCCACCATACCACAATTGAGAAATTTATCACGCTTGAAAATAGCAAGTCTCGTTACTCCATCAATCCCAACCTGAACTTTTATAGTATGATTGCCTTTCCTTTGTTGGAATTAAATGTTGAACCTCTACACCGTGCGCTGAGAAACCCTCCTTTCAAGTCATTCACTGCGTCGACACATAGACGAGCACCCACCAATACATCAGTATCATGAGATAATAACTCATGAACATCATAGCAACCTATGCATAGCCTCAAACCATCCGAAATATAGCTACTGAGCTAAAATGATCGAACATCCTATTTTATTACCCATCCCGTACTTCCGAGGCCTTCAAAAACCTCAGTTATAGTCGCCTCGATTTGTGTGTGCAGTCCAGGCGCGTAGCCGGAAAGCTTAAATATGAAATTCTGTGAAAAATGCTAAGATTTGATATTAAAATGAGTAAATTTGACTCCGGTCAACATTTTGGGTAAACGGACCTGGACTCGTGATTTGACGGTCCCAGATGGTTCGTAGGAAAATATGGGATTTGTGAGTATGCCCGAAATCGAATTCCGAGGTCCCAAGCCCGAGAAATGAAATTTTGAGTAAAATTGTTTTTCTGAAATTTATAAAGAAAAATAAAATGAAAATTTGTTAGAATGTGTTGGTATCGGGCTGGAATTTTGGTTCTGGTGCCCGGTACAGGTCTTATATGTGGTTTAAGATATTTTTGTCAAGTTTGGTTGAAATTGGACGTCGTTTGACGTGTTTCGGACTTAAAACGCTAAATTTGAAAGTTTATGAGGTTTGAAGAAAAACTAGTGATTCTGAGGTTTGATTCGTTGTTTTTGATGTTATTTTAGCGATTTGATCGCGCGGTTAAGTTCGTAGGATGTTTTTGAGTTAGTTCATGTGATTGGTTAGGATCCCCGAGGGCTAGGGAGTGTTTCGGAGGTGTCTCTGAGTGATTTGAACTTAGGAAAATTGCGGGTTTTGTTTCAACTATTGCAGGTCCATTTGTTCTTCGCGATCGCGAAGCCTCTTTCGCGTTCGCGAAGCTTTAAGATTTTCCTTCATCGCGTTCGTGTCCACTCCCTTGCGATCGTGTAGGGTTATTTGACCCTGAGGGCTTATCCCTCGTTTCCTCTTCGCATTCGCGTACAGTTGACCGCGATCACGTGATGTCCCACGCGTTAACGTAAGTCAACTTCTAGACCCCAGCCCTTTTACTCTTCATGTTCGCATTCTCCCTTCCGCAATCGTGATGGTCTGTCCAGTCTACCCTTCGCGAACGCGACCTCCCTTTTGCGATCGCGAAGGGCAATTTTTCCCAGTGGTATATAACTATTTCCAGAACAGTAGCTTCGGGATTTTTCATAAGTTTTCACGAAATTCATCTTCTCCAAGGTCCTTAGGCATCCATTGAAGCCATCCTTCACCAAAACTTCTTGGGTTAGTAAATTATAACTCGTTTCCTACATTTTTCATCTATATCTAATGAATTCCTAAGCCTAAAACATGCAAATTAGAATAGAAAATTGGGAATTTGGGTAGAGTTAGGCCTTTTTTAATTTTCTTGATTTAGACCTCGTTTTGGGGTCGAATTTAAAAATAAATTATATATTCGGACTCGTGGGTGAATGGGTGACATGGTTTTTGTCCGAGCCCCGTGTTTGGACCAAGCGGGCCCAGGGTCGAACTTTGTTATTTTTGGAAGAATGCATGGAAATGGGTAATTAGGCTATCTAATTGAATCATTGAATCCTTATTGATAAACTCGAGTTGATTATGTCTAGATAATACCATCCGGAGTTGAATTCTAAAGAAAATGCAGTGTTAGAGGGTTGATTGCTATATTTTTTATCCAAGGTAAGTGTTTGTTCTAACCTTAACTTGAGGGAATAGGAGTTGAGTCTTATTTGCTACTTGCTAATTATAGAGTACGATGTATAGGCATGGTGATGAGTATATGTACGTTGGTGTCTATCATGAACGTGAGTCTTATTATTGCGAGTATTCCAATTTTGTTGTAACTTCCATGCTTAATTGATGATTTCTATTTGTTGTAAAGATCATGTGAAGGGAATTGTGATCATTAAACTTCGAGGAGTATTGGCTCAGATTGTGAAACGATTAATGAAGAAATATGAGATATTACATTTTTGGAGCATTGGCTCAAGTGATAGAATAAATCATGGAAATGAAAGTGAAAGAAAGAGAAAGAGTTATTGAAATATACCCTTGTCGGGTCATCGTTGTATTGTTCCCTTGCCGGGATTTAATTGTTTAATTGATGTTCCCTTGCCGGGATTTAATTGTTTAATTGATGATCCCTCACCGGGATTTCTATCTCTGTTCTGTTTACTCCCTTGCCCTTTATTTGTGATTGTTGTTTGGGTGAGGAGGAGTGTTAAAGCACGAAGGGTGATGTCGTGCACTTGTCTTGGTGAGAATAAGAGTAAAGCACGAAGGGTGATGTCGTGCATTGTTTGATATTGTCTCCCTTGCTAGGATGTTGAGATTATTGTTATTGTTCCCTTGCCAGGATTCCTATTTCTATTCTTTTTACTCCCTTGACCGTTGTTTGTGATTTCTATTTGGGTGAGGAAGAGTGTTAAAGAACGAAGGGTGATGCGGTGCATTGTTCGCTATTGTGAGGAAGAGTGTAAAGCACGAAGGGTGATGCCGTTCCATGATTTACATTGATTACATTATACATTACATAGCGAGGACGAGAGTAAAAGCACGAAGGGTGATGTCGTGCCATGATTTACATTGATTACATTATACATTGCGTAGCCAGGACGAGAGTAAAAGCACGAAGGGTGATGTCGTGCCATGATTTACATTGATTACATTATACATTGCGTAGCCAGGACGAGAGTAAAAGCACGAAGGGTGATGCCGTGCAAGCTTGTGATTTCTGGTCCTTATTGATATTCTGACCTTGTTGTTCCTTTCTTTGTTTAAGATTTCTTATATGAAATTGTTATCTCCCAACAGCATGTTCCCTGTCCCTTATTGATGGATTACTTCCTGTATTTCTCTTCCGTTGTTTAAATTTATATATTCGAACTGCACAAGTACATTTTGTTGTCGTGTCTTAGCCTCGTCACTACTACGCCGAGGTTAGGCTCGGCACTTACTCAGTACATGGGGTCGGTACTACTGATGCTACACATGTACTTCTTTATGCTGTGCAGATTACGCATCCGGACCTAGAGGACATCATTAGTGGGAGTGTCTTCCAGCTTATCCTAGAGGCTTCAAGGTATACCCGCTGGCATTCGTGGGCCTTGGCGTCTCTTCCATCCCTTTGTCTTCACTTCTGTCTTGTTTTTCCTTTAGTTTCAGAGACAGTCATGTATTTCCTTCCAAACTTTGTATTTAGCACTCTTATAGACAGTTCGTGAGTTTGTGACTCCAGGTTTTGGGAAAATTATGCGTCAATGTATTATGTTGTCTTTACTTAGTTTGAAAACCATATTTATTTATTTCCTCCGTTAAGTTGTGAAATGTTTGTAGATGCCACTTTATCTATAAACGTTGGCTTGTCTAGAGGGTTCAACGTTAGACGCCATCACAGCCCGAAGGTGGGATTTCGGGGCATGACAAGTTGGTATCAGAGCACTAGGTTACTTAGGTCTCACAACTCACAGACAACTTGGTAGAGTCAAAGGGATCAGTACGGAGACGTCTATATTTATCCCCCAGAGGCTGCAAAGTTAGGATGACTCCACATTTCTTTTCATCTCTGTCGTGCGATATGAATTCTGAGTACTGATTGAGTTTTTATTATATTCTCTCGTAGATGGCGATGACGCGTGTTTCCCTTGGTTCCGCTCAGCAGGCCGACACTCCTATTACAACTCCTACGAGGGGTCGAGGTCGAGGACGAGGATGTGCTAGAGGCCGAGGCCGAGGCCGGGGTCGGGCTCAGCCTAGAGCAGCAGCCCCAGTGGAGGACCCTCAGGTCGAGTCTGACGAGGAGGTCCCAGTTCCGGCAGTCCCAGTTGGACCAGCTCAGGTCTCAGAGGGGTTCATAGCAACCCCAGTGCTTCAGGACGCTCTTGTCCGTCTAGTCGGACTCATGGAGAGTGTAGCACAGGCGGGTCTTCTTCCTACTGCAACATCCATCTCTCAGGCTAGGGCAGGTTCCCAGACTCCTGCCGCCCGCGCGCCAAAGAAGCTAGCTCCACAGTTTCAGACTTCGGCACCTCAGCCAGCCGGAGTAGCTCAGCCGGGTATTGCAGCACCGGTAGCGGAGGGAGTAGCTATGTCAGCAGATACTTTGTGGAGACTGGACAGGTTCACTAAGTTATTCACTGCTACTTTTACTGGTTCACCATCAGAGGACCCCTAGGATTATTTGGACAGCTGCCATGAGGTTCTTCGGAACATGGGCATAGTGGAGTCCAACGGGGTTGACTTTGCTACTTTTTGGTTATCGGGCGCAGCCAAGAGTTGGTGGAGAGACTATTGCTTAGCCAGACCAGTTCGATCTACACCTTTGACTTGGACTCAGTTCTTAGAGGTATTTTTGGGGAAGTTCCTTCCCATTACTCAGAGAGAGGACCTCCGGAGGTAGTTTGAGCGTCTCCAGCAGGGATCTATGTCAGTCACTCAGTACGATACCATGTTCATCACTCTAGCCCGACATGCTCTTATGATACTTCCCACTGTTCGGGAGAGGGTTCGAAGATTTATTGAGGGATTGGCCTGGCCTATCAAACTTCAGATGGCTAAAGAGCCAGGTACAGATATACCGTTCCAGGATGCGGCCAATGTGGCCAGAAGGATTGAGATGATTATGTCACAGTGTGGTGGTCAGGGGGCTGACAAGAGGCCCCGTCATTTCGGTCGTTTCAGTGGAGCCTCATCTGGAGGCAGGGATTCTTCAGGCAAAGGTCATCCTCCTAGACCCTTTCAGTCAGCTCTCCAGGTTTCCTATGGCACTTTAGGAGGTCGTGGTTATCAGATGGACTATTCTAATCAACAGCCTTACAGTGCGCCACTAGCTCCCATCAGTGCACCTCCGCATCAGAGTTTCCGAGGTGGTCATTCTAGTCGACAGGGTCAGATTCAGTTCCCTCAGCAGCAGAGGTCTTGTTACACTTGTGGCGATCTGGGTCACCTTTCTAGATTTTTCCCTCGAGCACCAGGTAGTTCACAGCATCAGGGTTCTCGTGCCATGGTACAGGCACCAAGTGTTCCACAGCTTGCCCAGCCACCTAGAAGTGGGGGTAGAGGTGCTACAGGTGGAGGTGGAGGTCATAGAGGTGGAGCTCAGGCTGCCAGAGATGTGGTTCAGGGTGGTGGGGCCCAGCCCTGATGTTATGCTTTTCCAGCCAGGCCAGAGGCTGAGTCTTCGGATGCAGTCATTACAGGTACTATTCGGGTCTGTGACAGAGATGCTTCAGTGCTATTTGATCCAGGGTCTATGTATTCGTACGTGTCCTCTTATTTTGCACCATACCTGGTCATGCCTAGTGATCCACTGAGTATTCGTGTTTATATATCTACACCAGTGGGTGATTCTATCGTGTCGATCGAGTCCATCATTCTTGTGTTGTGGTGATTGGGGGTCTTGAGACCCGTGTTGATTTGTTGCTTTTAGGTATGATCGACTTTGATGTTATATTGGGGATGGACTAGTTATCCCCATATCATGCTATCTTGGATTCCCATGCAAAGACGGTGAGCTTAGCCTTACCGGATTTGCCCCGTTTGGAGTGGAGAGGGACTCCTGGTCATTCTACCCGCAGCATTATTTCGTACGTAAAGGCTCGGCGTATGGTCGAGAAGGGGTGTTTGGCTTATTTGTCTTATGTGCGCGATTCCAGTGTTGAAGTTCCCTCTATTTATTCGGTACCCGTGGTTCGTGAGTTTCCTGAGGTCTTCCCTTCAGACTTGCTGGGGATGCCACCCGACAGGGACATTGATTTCTGCATTGATCTGGCTCCGGGCACCCAGCCCATTTCTATTATGCCGTATCGCATGGCCCCGCCAGAGTTGAAAGAGTTGAAGGAACAGTTGCAGGATTTTCTTGGGAAGGGTTTCATCAGGCCCAGCATTTCTCCTTGGGGTGCTCCCGTATTGTTTGTGAAGAAAAAGGATGGTTCGATGAGGATGTGCATTGATTACGGCAATTGAACAAGGTTACAATCAAGAATAAGTATCCACTGCCGAGGATTGATGATTTGTTCGATCAGCTTCAGGGTGCCAAGATATTTTCAAAGATAGACTTGAGATCTGGCTACCACCAGTTGAGGATTAGGGCATCCGATTTCCCTAAGACAGCTTTCCGCACTCGGTACGGGCATTACGAGTTTTTAGTCATGTCGTTTGGATTGAGAAATGCCCCAGCAGCTTTTATGGGTTTGATGAACCGAGTGTTCAGGCCTTATTTGGACTCGTTCGTGATAGTATCCATAAATGATATATTGATATACTCCCACAGCCATGAGGAGCACGAGTAGCATCTCAGAGTGGTTCTTCAGACTCTGACGGGCAGTCAGCTAAATGCAAAATTTTCGAAGTGTGAGTTCTGGTTGAGTTCAGTTGCATTCATGGGTCATGTCGTATCAGCAGAGGGTATTCAGGTTGACTCGAAGAGGATTGAGGCAGTCAAGAACTGGCCTAGACCAACATCAGCTACAAAGATTCGGAGTTTCTTGGGATTGGCAGGCTACTATCGTCGGTTCGTGGAGGGGTTCTCATCTATCGGAGCCCCGATGACCAGGTTGACCCAGAAGGGTGCCCAATTCAGATGGTCGGACGAGTGTGAGGCAATCTTTCAGAGGCTCAAGACAGCACTGACTACGGCACCAGTATTGGTTTTGCCTACAGGTTCAGGGCTTTATACAGTCTATTTCGATGCTTCCCGTATTGGGCTTGGTGCAGTGTTGATGCAGGATGGAAAGGTCATTACATATGCTTCGAGGCAGTTGAAGATTCATGAGAAGAACTATCTAGTGCATGATTTGGAGTTGGCAGCCATTGTTCACGCATTCAAGATTTGGAGGCACTATCTGTATAGCGTGGCGTGTGAGGTCTTCACGGATCATAAGAGTCTTCAGTACTTGTTCAAGCAAAAGGAGTTGAATTTGAGGCAGAGGAGGTGGTTGGAGTAGTTGAAGGATTATGATATTACCATCTTATATAACCCGGGGAAGGCTAATGTGGTGGCCGATGCTTTCAGTAGGAAGTCAGCTAGTATGGGCAGTCTTGCTTTTATTTCAGTCAGTCAGAGGCCGCTTGCTTTGGATGTTCAGGCTTTGGCCAATCGATTTGTGAGTTTGGATATTTCTGAACCTAGTCGAGTGTTGGCTTGTACGGTTGCTCGTTCTTCATTATTTGAGCGTATCCGTGATCGGCAATTTGATGATCCCTATTTGTGTGTCCTTAGAGACACGGTGCAGCGTGGAGGCGCCAACCAGGAGACCTTAGATGATGATGGTGTTTTGAGATTGCAGAGGCAATTTTGTGTGCCCAATGTTGATGGGATTCGAGAGTTGATTTTAGAGGAGGCCAATAGTTCCCGGTACTCTATTCACCCGGGCACCGCGAAGATGTACCAGGATTTGCTGCAGCATTATTAGTGGCGTAGAATGAAGAAGGATATTGTGGCACATGTGGCGCGGTGATTGAATTGTCAACAGGTTAAGTATGAACATCAGAGGCCTGGTAGTTTATTTCAGAGGATTGAGCTTCCCGAGTGGAAATAGGAGAGGATCACTATGGACTTTGTTAGCGGGCTTTCGTTGACTCGGAATAAGTTCGATGCACTTTGTGTCATTGTTGATAGGCTGACCAAGTCAGTGCATTTCATTCCTGTGGCACTCTCATATTCATCCGGGAGGTTAGATGAGATCTATATCTGGAAGATTATTCGCCTTCATGTTGTGCTTGTATCTATCATTTCGGACCAGGGCGCGCAGTTTACCTCGCGTTTCTGGAGAGTAGTTCAGCGAGAGTTAGGCACCCAGGTTGAGTTGAGTACAGCATTTCATCCTCAGACGGATGGACAGTCTGAGCGGACTATTCAGATATTAGAGGATATGCTCCGAGCTTGTGTTATTGACTTTGGAGGATCATGGGATCAGTTTTTGCCTTTAGCAGAGTTTGCCTACAACAACAGCTACCAGTCGAGTATCTAGATGGCTCCTTATGAGGCTTTATATGGTAGGCAGTGTCGATCTCCGGTTGGATGGTTTAAGCCGGGAGAGGCTCGATTGTTGGGTACAAATTTGGTTCAGGAGGCCTTGGACAAGGTCAGGATCATTCGGGATAGGCTTCGTACAACTCAGTCCATGCAAAAGAGTTATGCAGATCGCAAAGTTCGAGATGTGGCTTTTATGGTTGGTGAGCGAGTATTGCTCCGAGTGTCACCTATGAAGGGCGTGATGAGATTTGGGAAGAAGGGCAAGCTTAGCCCAAGGTTCATTGGTCCGTTTGAGATTATTGATCGAGTGGGAAAGGTGGCTTATAGACTTGCATTGCCGCCTAGCTTATCTGTCGTACATCCAGTTTTTCATCTGTCCATGCTTCAGAGGTATCACGGCGATCCAGCCCACGTGTTAGATTTCAGCACTGTCCAGTTGGACAAGGACTTATCTTATGAGGAGGATCCGGTAGCTATTCTAGACCGGCAGGTTCGCCAGTTGAGATCCAAGAGTTTCCCTTCTGTTCGTGCTCAGTGGAGAGGTCATCCTCCTAAGGCATCGACCTGGGAGTCCGAGTCCGATATGCGGAGCCGTTACCCTCATTTATTCCCTGACTCGGGCACTTCCTTCTTCAGTCTGTTCGAGGACGAACGGTTATTTTAGAGGTGGAGAATGAGACGACCCAAAGGGTCATCACCTATTTTATTACCCATCTCGTACTTCCGAGGCCTTGAAAACCTCATTTATAGTCGCCTCAATTTGTGTGTGCAGTCCGGGCGCGTAGCTGGAAAGCTTAAATATGAAATTCTGTGAAAAATGCTAAGATTTGATATTAAAATGAGTAAATTTGACTCCGATCAACATTTTGGGTAACCCGGACCCGTGATTTGACGGTCCCGGAGGGTCCGTAGGAAAATATGGGACTTGGGAGTTTTCCCGAAATCGAATTCCGAGGTCCCAAGCCCGAGAAATGAATTTTTAAGTAAAATTATTTTTCTGAAATTTATAAAGAAAAGTAAAATGAAAATTGGTTAGAATGTGTTGGTATCGGGCCCGTATTTTGGTTCCGGTGCCCGATACAGGTCTTATATGTGGTTTAAGATATTTCTGTGAAGGTTTGTTGAAATTGGACATCGTTTGACGTGTTTTGGACTTAAAACTCTAAATTTGAAAGTTTATGAGGTTTGAAGAAAAACTAGTGATTTTGAGGTTTGATTCGTTGTTTTTTATGTTATTTTGGCGATTTGATCGCGCGGTTAAGTTCGTAGGATGTTGTTGAGTTAGTGCATGTGATCGGTTAGGAGCCCTGAGGGCTCGGGAGTGTTTCGGAGTGATTTTTTAACTTAGGAAAATTTATGGTTTTGTTTCAGCTGTTGCAGGTCCATTTGTTCTTCGCGACCGCGAAGCCTCTTCCGCGTTCGCGAAGCTTTAAGCTTTTCCTTCATCGCGTTCGTGTGATGTCCCACGCGTTCGCGTAAGTCAAATTCTAGACCCCAGCCCTTTTACTCTTCGCTGTCGCGTTCTCCCTTCCGCGATCACGATGGTCTGTCCAGTCTACCCTTCGTGAACGCAACCTCCTTCCGCGATCGCGAAGGGCAATTTTGCCCAGCGGTATATAAATATTTCCAGAACAGTAGCTTCGGGATTTTCATAAGTTTTCACGAAATTCATCTTTTCCAAGGTCCTTAGGCGTCCATTGAAGCCATCCTTCACCAAAACTTCTTGGGTTAGTAAATTTTAACTCGTTTCCTTCATTTTTCATCTATATCTAATGAATTCCTAAGCCTAAAACATGCAAATTAGAGTAGAAAATTGGGAATTTGGGTAGAGTTAGGCCCTTTTGAATTTTCTTGATTTAGACCTCGTTTTGGGGTCAAATTTGAAAACAAATTATATATTCGGGCTCGTGGGTGAATGGGTGACATGGTTTTGGTCCGAGCCCCGTGTTTGGACCAAGCGGGCCCGGGGTCGAATTTTGTTATTTTTGGAAGAATGCATGGAAATGTGTAATTAGGATATGTAATTGAATCATTGAATCCTTATTGATAAACTCGATTTGATTATGTCTAGATAATACCATTCCGGAGTTGAATTCTAAAGGAAAGGCGGTGTTAGAGGGTTGATTGCTATATTTTGGACCCGAGGTAAGTGTTTGGTCTAACCTTAGCTTGAGGGAATAGGAGTTGAGTCTTATTTGCTACTTGCTAATTGTAGAGTACGATGTATAGGCATGGTGACGAGTATCTATACATTGGTGTCTAGCATGACCGTGAGTCTTATCATTGCGAGTATTCCGATTTTGTTGTAACTCCCAGGCTTAATTGATGATTTCTATATGTTGTAAAGAGCATGTGAAGGGAATTGTAATCTTTAAACTTCGAGGAGCATTGGCTCAGATTGTGAAACGATTAATGAAGAAATATGATATATTATATTTTTGGACCATTGGCTCAAATTGTAAAATGAATGATGAAGGAATATGAGATAATTACATCCTTTGGAGCATTGGCTCAAGTGATAGAATAAATCATGGAAATGAAAGTGAAATAAAGAGAAAGAGTTATTGAAATATACCCTTGCCGGGTCATCGGTGTATTGTTCCCTTGCCGGGATTTAATTTTTTAATTGATGTTCCCTTGCCGGGATTTAATTGTTTAATTGATGTTCACTCACCGAGATTTCTATTTCTATTATGTTTACTCCCTTGCCCTTTGTTTTTGATTGCTATTTGGGTGAGGAGGAGTGTTAAAGAACGAAGGGTGATGTCGTGCACTTGTTTTGGTGAGTATGAGAGTAAAGCACGAAGGGTGATGTCGTGCACTTGTCTTGGTGAGAATGATAGTAAAGCACGAAGGGTGATGCCGTGCATTGTTTGATAGTGTCTCCCTTGCTGGGATGTTGAGATTATTGTTATTGTTCCCTTGCCGGGATTCCTATTTCTATTATGTTTACTCCTTGCCTGTTATTTGTGATTGTTGTTTGGGTGAGGAAAAGTGTTAAAGCAGGAAGGGTGATGTCGTGCACTGTTCTCTATTGTGAGGAAGAGTGTAAAGCACGAAGGGTGATGTCGTGCCGTACGATTCACCATTCCGTACCGATATTCATTGATTATACTGTGAGGAAAGAGAGTAAAAGCACGAAGGGTGATGTCGTGCCATGATTTACATTGATTACATTATACATTGCATCGTGAGGACGAGAGTAAAAGCACGAAGGGTGATGTCGTGCAAGCTTGTGATTTATGGTCCTTATTGATATTCTGACCTTGTTGTTCCTTTCTTTGTTTAAGATTTCTTATATGAAACTGTTATCTCCCCACAGCATGTTCCCCTTTCCCTTATTGATGGATTACATCTTGTATTTCTCTTCCGTTGTTT
Organism: Nicotiana knightiana; assembly: GCA_005239525.1. Classification (NCBI taxonomy): domain Eukaryota; kingdom Viridiplantae; phylum Streptophyta; class Magnoliopsida; order Solanales; family Solanaceae; genus Nicotiana; species Nicotiana knightiana. Next base: position 16,241 of record ML379342.1, read on the forward strand.
ATACTTATATATTCGAACTGCACAGGTACATTTTGTTGTCGTGTCTTAGCCTCATCACTACTTCGCCGAGGTTAGGCTCGGCACTTACTCAGTACATGGGGTCGATTGTACTGATGCTACACCTGCACTTCTTTATGTTGTGCAGATTACGCAGCCGGACCCGGAGTGTCTTCCAGCTTATCCTAGAGGCTTCAAGGTATACCCGCTGGCGTTCGTGGGCCTTGGCGTCTCTTCCATCCCTTTGTCTTCACTTTTGTCTTGTTTTTCCTCTAGTTTTAGAGACAGTCATTTATTTCCTTCCAGACTTTGTACTTATCACTCTATAGACAGTTCGTGAGTTTGTGACTCGAGGTTTTGAGAAAATTATGTGTCAATGTATTATGTTGTCTTTACTTAGTTTGAAAACCATATTTATTTATTTCCGCTGTTAAGTTGTGAACTGTTTGTAGCTTATTCTGTTAAATCAATTTTATATGCTAGTTTATCTATACACGTTGGCTTGTCTAGTGGGTTCAACGTTAGATACCATCACGGCCCGATGGTGGGATTTCGGGGCGTGACAACTACAACTCCTCGGTGCCCTATTGACACGATGTTCAACATCGTATAAGAATGAGTAGGAAGGAAATAAAGGCATAAGCCTCAAGGAATCAAATTGAACGATGAGGAATCAAGAAGGGAAGTGCTCCTAAAAGCCCTATAGCCTCTCGAAGATAAGTACAGACGTCTATGTACCGATCCACAAGACTCTACTAGAATTGCTCATGACTCGTGAGACCCAAGTGAACCTAATGCTCCGATACCAAGCTGTCACGACCAAAAATCCAATATAGGTCATGATGGCGCTTAACGCCACCGTCAGGCAAGTCAACGGTGATTTAGCAATTTAATTACTCATTTTAGTATCTTTGAATTAGTAATTTTCCTTAATTGAACATCATAAAATAGAAGTTACAAAGTAAATGAGAATGTTTATACGAACCACAGCAATGAATTACCCGAAGGAAACCCCCAAAACCCGGTGTGACAAGTGCGTGAGAAAATTTCTCAGAAGTACAATAATAATACAACATTTGTCCGAATGTAATAAGACAGATTAAAATGAATAGTACTATGGAGACCCGGTGGACTGCAATGCGTAACCTGGAATGCAGCTCACATAAAGTCTCCTCGACAGGTGCGCCTGTGCGTCAGGGTAATCATCAATGAACATGTCAGATCCTGCACATTTAGTGCAGAAGTGCAGCATGAGTATGTAAATCAATGCGTACCCAGTAAGTATCAAGTCTAACATCAAATAAGTAGTGACGAGAGGTCGACATTGACACTTACTAAAGGTCCAATAAAGCAATATAATAAGACATGCGTAGATATGAAGCATACGGAAATAGTAGAGTAAGTCTGCAATTTTATAATTTTTCAAATTAATCCTTTTTAAAACATAAATTATTCTTCTCATCCTCTTGTTCTACCTTAATATCTTAAAACATGCCAAGTGTCCATACCAAATAAATGATAAATACCATAAAATGTCAGGAATCGATGGAAAAACTAGCTCGATAATATTCGGCTAATAGTGGTATAACGCACGAATATGCCGAGGTTGTTCGGCCCGATACGGAATAATGTGTACACTGCTGAGAGATGTGCGGCACGATCCATAAATGCATCTATACGGCCGAAGAATTCTGCCCGCTCCACAAGAAAAGAGGACAGTTTATGAACCTCCGGAATGAGAAGCTATCACAAGGCTAACACATAAGGATGTACAATTTCTATTAACGGTCGAGTAATTTGTACAAAATTCAAGTATGTGAAATTTCGGTCTTTTAGCACTTCCTCTAACAATTTCCAATATTATTCAAGTACTTTAATTATAAGGGATGCAAACATTACAAGTAATTCATGATTTGGGTCCTAAACTAACCGGACATAGCATAATTAGTAGCTACGCACGGATTCTCGGCACCTCGTGTGTATATAGCCCCCACAATTAGCAGCAAGTATCAATTTAAATCACTTATGGGATTAATTCCCTCTTACAAGGTTAGAAAAGAGACTTACCTCGCTCCGAAGTTCCATAACATGCTCCAAAGCTCTGTCAATTATAACTCAAACCGATGCCCATTGCTCCAAAACTAGTCAACCAATGTACAAACCCATAAAAATATACTCTAATAGTCATAACGAATCAATTTAAACAAATTCCCAATTCCGCGCGAAAAGTCGATAAAGTCACCCTCAGGACCACACGCCCGGATTCCAAAACTTTTTGAAGATAAACATTATCTACAACATCACGAACTCAAATATATAATTTATCCTCATTTCCATGCCCAAATTCGTTGTCAAAATCCAAAAATACCAATTTTCTAAGTTTTCTTCAAAAATCCCATAATTTCCACCAATTTTCATGTTCATATCCATATATAATTCATGTATTTAACTTAAAATGTGAAGGAATCACTCACATTGACAAAGATGATTAAAATCTCCCCTTGAAGCCTCCCCAAAATCGCCCAAACCAAGAGAGAAATGAAAGAAATGGGCTAAGGCCCGAATTTTTAAACCCTCTGCCCAAATCCTCCTTCTTCGCATTCGCGGTGGCCTTATAGTGTTCACGATGCCCACTACTCCTTGCCCTTCGCATTCATGATACCCCAGTCGCGTTCGCATATGCCAAAGGCCTCCTGCCCCGTTTCCCTCATCTCCTCTTCGCGTTCGCGGTTGGGCCTCTGCATCTCCGAAGCACTGCCAGTCCCACCTAGGCATTCGCATGCCCCTCTTTGCGTTCGCGTAGGGCAAACATTCAGTAGCCCAGAATCTTTCTTCGCGAACGCATCCCTTCTCCCATATTTTCGAAATACAACACGAGCACCAGCAAACCAGCAATAACCTTCCATCCAAATTTGGTCCGAAAATATCCGAAACACACTCGAGGCCCCCAGGACACCGTCCAATGACACCAACATGCCCCAGAACGTGACACGAACTTGATTGAGGCTCAACTCACACCAAACAACATCGAAATCATTAATTGTACCCAATTTAAGCTCAATGAACTTTAGAACTCCAAACTTCTACATTCGACGCCGAAATTGATCAAATCACTTCCGATTGACCTCAAATTCCGTACACAAGTCACATTTGACATTACGGACGTACTCCAACTTCCGAAATAATAATCCAACCCCGATATCAAAAATTCCACTCCCGGTCAAACTTCCAAAAACCTCCATCTTTCAACTTTCGCCAAATGACCCTGAAATGACCTACGGACCTCCAAATCCATATCCGAACGCGCTCCTAAGACCAGAATCACCATACGGAGCTAGTTCCAGGCTCAGAATTTCGAATGGACATCGATAATATTAAAATACAATTCAACCAAAATTTATAAAATTCTTCCAAAATGCCAACCTTCCACAATAAGCGTCGTAACGCTCTTGGGTCATCCAAAACCCGATCCAGACATATGTCCAAGTTCAAAATCATCACACGATCCTATTGGAGCATTCAAATTTCAATACCGAGGTTGTTTACTCAAAAGTCAAACCTTAGTCAATTCCTCCAACTTAAAGCTTCCGAGATTAGGATTTTCCATCTGAATCAACTCCGAACTTCTCGAAATTCAATTCTGGCCACACATGCAAGTCACAATATCTTAAGTGAAGCTACTCAAGGCCTCAAACCACTGAATGATGTGCTAGAACCCAAAATGATCGGTCGGGTCGTTACATGGGATCTCACTATATAAACATGTTCTGAACTAACTTGATTCCTGCACTTATCCGGGTATGCGGACCGCATAGTTGTCGCATTCTTGCCCCATGATTTTTGCGAGGGAGGTTATGCGACGCACTATGCGATCGCATAACAGGTATGCGGACCGCATAGTGGTCGCATACCTGGGTAGTGTGGTTCCCATTTTGGCCCATTTCGCATTCCTGACCACATCTCTGTGTCGGGGCTCCTATTTTCTAAATTTAAGACCTGACACCCTATTTTATAAAACACCCCTTCCCTTCATTTTTAACAATTTTCTGACCAAAAATAGAGAGAGAGAAAAAGAGAGTTCTTGAGAGAGAAGGTTTCAACATCATCCAATTTAATTTTCCAAAATCACTCAAGTCGGGAAATTATCGAGTTATTGTCATCTTCTTCAGTCAATGAGGTAAGTCTTCACCCTATTTCCCCAATTTCTTAGATTTTGGGTAAGAATAAAACACACATAG
>ML379342.1:20650-36979 GCA_005239525.1 Nicotiana knightiana
CATGAAAAATAAAAAGTGAAATCTTGCATGCATGTGAGTAAAACCCCGTAATCTAGTAAAGGGAAAAACAAGTTTGGGTAATTATTCTCAAAAGAGGGTTAGTAGTCTAAGGGGTCACATAGTGTTTAATAAAATGCTCAATTGGGTACAAGATTCCTAATTCTAAGTGAAATATGTCACATTGTGGAATAGATTGACAGTGCTAGACGGTCCGGTGAATTGTGATAGAAATTTAAAAGGGGACGACTCGAGGTATGTATGGCTAATTTTAATCTTCGTAGAGTCACCTTGTTGGTGTCTGAACATTCGGTATGAGTTTCTTGTTGAGTATATGTGAATTGATTGTCCGGTTCTGTTGAGGTGTGAGATTTCATTCTCTAATTTTTTCTTAGTCGACTATCGTGATAATTAAAATTGTGAAAGGTGACTTCTATGTCATTACTCTATCATGTGCAAGGTTCGTTAAATGCTTGAGTATGTTGGTATGAAAAAATGGTAACAAACTCAAATGTGTAAATGTATCTAAGTGATAAGGGTTGTGTAACAAGTGATGAAAGGGAGTTGTGAATTGTTGATGAGAATCTTTGTGGTTGAAATAATGGATGATATAGACTATTATGAATACATGATTGTTTGGGTGTTATGAAATTATACTCTTGATGATATGAAACCCTATGATTGAATTGTGGGTTGTTATTGTTTGCCATGAAATGTGATGGTCCGACGGGATCGGGTTGCACGCCGCAACACGAAGTAATAAGGGTGGAGAGTTAATAAGGGTGGAGTGTAAAATGTAAGGTGGGATCGGGTTGCACGCCGCAACACGAAGTAATGATGAGTTGGTATTTTACCAACTTATCTCCTCTCTATATTTAAACTTTAGTATAATTTTGATAGAAAACTAAGACATTTTCTGAGGTTTATTGGAAATTTTTAGGTATTATGTGATTTGGAGAAGAAATGGAAGAAATCAAGTCAAAATAGGCCAAAATAAGGAAAAATGACTGAAGCCAGTTATTCATCGCGATCGCAAGGTCTGACCCGCGATCACAGAAGTCAACTAGAAGGTTAACTGCGATCGCATAGTTGTTTACGCGATCGCGGAGAAGGACCAGGTCACTAGTCCTGCAATATTCAACGCGATCGCCAGTGTGGTCACGCGATCGCAGAGCTTCAAAACCTGGACCTACGCGATCGCAGACGAAGTTCCATGATCGCAGACGAAGTTCCACGATCGCAGACGAAGTTCCACGATCGCGGAGAATTAAATCTAGGCGAAAATCTGGGCAGCTTTGTAATTTTACATTTTTAACCCCGACCCATTCTTATACACGATCTGGGCATATCTTTGAATATCTTTTGGGCATTGTAAATATATTTTTGAGTAGAGAAGAAGAGAGAAAACATTTGTGGAAGCTAGGGTTTGCACACACACTTGGGATTTGAAGATTTCAACCTTGTGGTTAAGGATTTCTTACCCATTTATGTTTGTTTCTTCATTTCCTTGATTTGTATTGAATATTTAAGTGTGTAGTATTTGTTTCCAACACTTGAATCTTGTTTATGGAAATATTCATATTTAAAGTGTGGATTAAATACCTTGTTGTGCTTATGTATTGAATGATTTTTCATTTTTTATGAAGTGAGTTATTGTTTCTTTAATTATTCTTGTTCTTTAATGTTTCCAAAGGGATTAGCTAACCCTAGGACTCGCCCATTAACTCCGAATTAATTTTGGAAAAGATAATTTGGGGTTGGGAAAGATTAATTAACAAGAACTTGAGGCTTTAACCCTCATTTTATAGATTCTACCTAGGAATAGGATTGAACTACTTGTAGCCATATCCGGGTGTGCTTAATCTCTCGATTGGGTTAGGAATAATTCAATTAGGAAGTCTTATTAGTCTTTGGAAAAAGCTAATTTAGAATTATTATCCGTGGCTAATTAACATAAACTCGCTCATATTTGTAAAATCGTGAAATACATTGGATCGTTACTTGAGTGTAATTCCCGATGCATTCATACTTGTTGCCATTGATCATTTTACTTGCTTTCTAGGTTAGTTTATATTTTCGCATTTAGTTATAAACATTTTCAAAACCAAAATCTATTCGTTTGGCATTGCACGATAAGTGATAATTCTCTTACATTCCTAATCGCCTCCATATTGTTCTATGTGGGATTCGACCCCAACCTTGTTGGGTTATTATATTTGACAATCGACCGCTTACACTATTTTGAGGTGTAATTTGAGCGTATCAAGTAATAAGGGTGGAGACATAACAAGGGTGGAGTATAAACTGTATGGTGGGATCGGGTTGCACGTTGCAACAGAATGTAATAAAACTGAAATGTGATTGCGTTGAAAACAAGAATCTGTGAGGCTCTCAATTGTATTTGTTTTCTGTATCATTGCACACTATGTGTTGGTTCCTTTAACTCCTTTCTATCTGTTCATCTCTTGATTTTACTTTGAGTAAAGTTTGCTCGTATATACTAGTACTATTCCATAGTACTAACGTCCCTTTTGCCAGGGGCGCTACATCTTTTATATGGATGTAGGTGGTTCTATAGCAAGTAGCACAGTTCGTCGTTAGTGGTGCCTCCTCTTCATCTTTCAGCAGTACTGGTGAGCCCCACTTCCTCCCGGGTCCATGTGTAATTCATGCCATCTCTTTTGAGTCTGTTATGTATTGTAAGGTATAGCCGAGGCCTTGTTGCCGGAAAGTATTATATAAATTCCTAGTATTAGTAGAGGCTCCATAGACAAGATGTGGGTGTATATATGTATTTTGGGTAGTAACTATATGTATTCAGAATCGTGGTCCGTATTGGAAAGTTATGTATGTATTGTGTATATTTTTGGGAATCAACTGTTGAATTGCTAAAAGAGAAATGAAATTAAGTTTGTAAAATCCACGCTTAAATCCTAAGTTGCTATTACATATGGAACATGGTACTTTGCATATACGGGGGAACGCGTTGGGTAGGAAAGGCAATCTAGGCCTGCTTGACCAGGTTCACCTGGTTAAGCGCCGGCCCTCGATTTTGGGGCGTGACACAATTCCCAAGACTCGTACCAATTAACTACAACATCTCGGAGTCTATAGGAAGCTAGCTCAACTGACTCAGTAGTAGTGGCCTTCATTACTCATAACGTCCTCTACATCCTATCAATAAATATTTGAGGGTCCTCATTTGGACCTGCCCCAGTGAATACCGGAGGGTCTAACTTAATGAAGTCATGAACCGTCGCAATGACGGATCTATCTGCATGACCAATACCTACTTCCTTACGCTAAGCCTGTGCGGCTACTAATCTTGTTAATAGCTTAATAAAATCTCTCATTTCCTGACTCGGTGCATCTGGCTGAGGAGTTGGACGTACAGGGGCAGGCGTTGGAGCTATTGCCCATCAGAACTCTTCTGGAAAGGGCGGGGTATGTGAAGTCTAAGATGGAATCTCACTATGAGACTGTCCCCGAGCCCATGTAACTCGTGGCGCTCGACTAGTAGTCTCACCAGCCACGGACTTTCCTTTCTGGGCGGCGATATTCTTTCGAGGCATCGCTGAAAATATAACATATCATTAGGAACATGAATTCATATATTGCACGATCTAATATGAAAAGAGAGGATAACATCCTAGGACAGAACTACTCTGATACCACTTTTGTCACGACCCAAACCGATGGGCCGCGACGGGTGCTTGAGTCCTACCTGTCAAACACCCCTAAGCATGCGTCTAAGATATAAACCTGAAAAATATATGTTGAATTACGAGTATAATATACATGAAGGAAACCTGCCCAAAAGGCATATGTACAAATACGTGCAATATATGTAGGGCGAGCTGACAAGGCTGCTATAGACAACTATGTACCTTAAAACTGGAAGCCGGCAAGGCCACATACTATCCAACTCGACATACTATCTACAGACCTCAAATAGAAATATAATTGTACAAAAACGGGAATGAGACACGTCATACCCATAAATATACAAACATATTGTACCAAAATCAAAAGCAGCTCCGGATCAAGTGGAGCACGCCAACTCTCGCTGATCAAGGATCCTAAGAAGGGGGGCTGTCAGCTTGCCTACCTGCACCTGCGGGCATGAAATGCAGGTCTCGAGAAATAGGGTGTCAGTAAGAAAAATGTGTTGAGTATGTAAGGCATGAAAATCTGTACGTAAGAGACATAGATGAAACATGGAATAAAGAAATCCATCTGTAAATCTGAATAACCTTGTAAATTCTGAAACATGTATAATGTTATGCACGTGTATATAAATGTCATATCATGCATGGGTATAGGTGTATATAACATCATCAAGCCACTGAGGGCATCCCATCATATCATCTCGGCCATTGTGGGCAACGTCATCAGCATATACCAACTGATCAGGTGGTGGTGCGTATATTATGCCGTAACATTTTCCCATATCTCATATACATATATTTGCATATATACGCGTATATAACTCCATCTGGTCATGGGTCAATGCACATGTATAAATGAATGAAATGCATGAAAAATATGTAATAATCTCAATACTTCCGGATAAACGTTTTCAACTGCGTATTATTCTGAGGCCCATGAACAGAAGATAATAATAATTCACATGGGGAATCAAGAATATAGACACCCCTAGTATTTCTATGAATAGAGTAATTTATGGAAACTGTGTATTTGCTCATTTCTTCTGTATAACTTGGATCATGCCAAAAATAAAGAAGGGATGGCCTTAACATACCTGGAGTAGGGAAAATTCCATATAATATTCTTGGCGAAGATTGCACCGTACTCTTTTAAAACCGCAAAATTTCGATGGAATTAAGATTCTGTTCCTTGAAGTATTTTGAACGAACTAAGCTTTTGTCCTTTGAAATATTTTGAACGAATTTAAGCCTATGTTCTTTGGAAGTGTTGAACTAGGAAAATGATGTATATGCTTCTTGCTTATGACCAATGGACGTTGTGAACTTTTGTCCAAAATGAAAACGGAAAACATGAATAATTCTCTTAGTTTTGAACTAGAACGAAAATGTTTCATGCTTTAGGATTATAGACGTTTTTTGGTTCCTTTTTGTCCAAATGAATGGAACAAGACTTTTACTTATTAAATTCTAATAATTCTTAGATAGCCACCTAGAATTATATGACTACTTAGTCATTTTCTAGGTTTATGGCTTCTTGCCACGTGTTTGGGGGGAAAGAATTGATCTTTATCTCATATTTTAATATTTAACTAGGTAATATCTCGTTACCCGGTAATTAATCCATTACCCCCATAATTAAGAATTATCTCAAATTACTTAAAGTTCTACTTATTTTTAATATACTTTATACATCATACTACCGTGGCCATATGGTACTAGTCCATAATTATCGGGTATTATTGCTTGACCCATATTTTATCCCAAATCGGCCACCTTCAACGAAATACGTTATCTTTAATTTGCGTACCCTTTATCCTTCGTGAAACTTATTTATCGCTTGTTATAAATAGCATAATTACGTTAACCTCAAGATAGTCTCATTATGTCAATTAACTGGAGACGAAATTTTAACATATGAAAACGCGAGATGCAACATCCTTCCCCTTTTAGAAACATTCGTCCTTGAATGTTTAATTCTTCGGGATCTATATAACTTTGGCAGAGTCGCCTTTGTAACAACACTACCATCAATTCTCCATGTAGAAGCTCAATAACTCAACGCCACATAGGACCATAATCATCAATAACGACAATGGCCTCAGAAGACCAATGCCAATAACCAACACAAGAATTTATACACGTACCTTACGGTTGTGATGTCCTAGCCGGACCCTTCTCTGGAGGAGGAAATAAGTAAGGATATATAGACTTCATGTCTTCTTCGGCCTCCTAAGTCATTTCTTCCACATTGTTGTTTCTCCGAAGTACTTACACGGAGGCTACCTCCTTATTCCGTAGCTTGCGAATTTGTCGGTCTAGGACAGCAACTGGAATTTCCTCATATGACAAGTCCTCTGTAATCTGTACATCATTCGTGGGCACCACTCGGGTAGGATCGCCAACGCACTTCTGTAACATAGATACGTGAAAACCGGATGGACATACTCCAATTCCGAGGGAAATTCTAACTGATAACCTACTTGGCCCACTCTCCGAATGATCCTATAAGGCCCAATATATCGTGGGATAAGTTTGCCTTCCTTGCTAAACCTCATCACACCCTTCATTTGTGACACCTTTAATAATACTCAATCATTAACCCCGAACTCTAAATATCGTCGTCTCACATCAGAATATGACTTCTGACGAATCTGAGCTGTCAACAGTCGATCCCGAATAAGCTTTACTTTTTCTTTAGCTTGCTGAACCAGGTCTAGCCCATGTAACACAGATTATCCAACATCAAACCATCCTATAGGTGACCTACACTTCCGTTCTTAGAGAGCTTCATATGGAACCATCTGAATATTGGAATGGTAGCTATTATTATATGTGACCTCAATAAGCGGCAGATGATCATCCCAGCTACCTTTGAAGTCTATTACACAAGCTCGTAACATATCTTCCATTGTCTGAATAGTACGCTCAGCATGTCCGTCAGTTTGGGGATGAAATGTTGTACTAAGACTTACCCGAGTCCCCAATCCTTTTTAGAAGGACCTCCAGAAGTTAGATGTAAATTGAGCACCTCTATTCGAGATAATAGATACAGGGACACCATGCAGTCGTACTATCTCCTTAATTTAAAGCCTTGCATAATCCTCTGAGGAATATGTAGCTCTAACGGGAAGAAAATGGGCTGAATTTGTAAGCCTATCAACAATCACCCATATCAAATCGAACTTACGCTGGGTATGAGGTAAGCCTACGATGAAATCCATACTGATTACTTCCCATTTCCAAGTCAGAATCTCCATAGCATGCAATAACCCACCGGGTTTCTGATGCTCAATCTTAACTTGCTGACAGTTAGGACACTGAGCAACAAACTCCACTATATCCTTTTTCATTCTGTCCCACTAATATACTTCCCTGATATCATGATACATCTTTGTCGCTCCTGGATGGACAGAGTAACCAGAATAGTGAGTTTCTCCCATAACCTACTGACGTAGTTCTGCAACATTAGGGACACATAATCGTCCTCGATATCTGAGGACCCCATCTTCTGCACTTTCAAACGGTGCCTTCTCCTTCTAAGGGGTGCTATCCCTATAATGAACTAACACAGGATCCTCATATTGGCATTTATTTACTTTTGTTATTAAAGAGGATGTTGTCGTATCCTGAATAGTAATTCCAATATCACCTGAGTCCAGTAACCGAACTCCAAGACCATCTAGCTAATGAATCGCATGGACTATTTCCCTCTTTTTCGGCTGTAAATATGACAGGATACCCATAGATCTACGGTTGAGGGCGTCGGCTACTATGTTCGCCTTCCCCGGATGGTATTAAATATTAACACCATAGTCTTTAAGTAGCTCCAACCATCTTCTTTGAAGTAAATTTAATTCCTTTTGCTTGAAGATATACTGGAGGCTCCTATGATCCGTATAGATATCAACATGAATGGCATACAAGTAGTGCCTCCACATCTTTAGTTCATGAATCACCACGGCTAACTCTAAATCGCAGGTCGGGTAGTTCTTCTCGTGCTTTCTTAGTTGTTTAGAAGCATAAGCTACAACCTTACCATGTTGCATCATCACACAACCCAATCTAACGCCTGAAGCATCACAATAGATCACATAACCATCGGTCCCTTCTGGGAATGTTAGAACCGGTGCTGAAGTTAATATATCCTTTAATGCCTGGAAACAGCGTACGCAAGAATCAGTCGTTTGAAACTTTGCTCCCTTCTGAGTCAACTTTGTCAAAGGTGCCGAAAGGGAAGAAAATCCCTCTACAAATCTCCTGTAATAACCTTCCAAACCGAGAATGCTACGAACCTCCGTCGGTGTTGTGGGTCTAGGCCAAGTCTTTACAGCCTCAATATTTTGTGTATCCACCCGGATGCCTTCACCCGAAATGATATGCGCAAGGAAATCAACAGAGTTCAAACAGAATTCACATTTAGAGAATTTTGCATACAACTTCCCTTTTTGTAGAACTCTGAGCACAGTACACAGATGATCTGCATGCTCATCCTCTGAACGAAAATACATCAATATATCGTCGATAATACAATTTCGAACAGATCCAAAAAGGGCCTGAACACACAGTTCATCAATTCCATGAATACTGTCGGGGCATTGGTCAAACTGAACGACATAACACGAAACTCAAAGTGCCCATATCTGATCCTGAATGATGTCTTTGGAATATCTTCCTCCTTAACCCTTACCTGATGGTACCCGGACTGCAAGTCTATTTTTGAAAACCACTTGTCACCTTGCAACTGATCAAATAAATCGCCAATCCTCAGGAGCGGGTACTTATTCTTTATCGTCACCTTATTGAGCTATTTATAATCAATACACATCTGTAAGGAACCATCTTTCTTCCTCACAAATAACACAGGTGCTCCCCACGGGGATGTATTAGGTCTGATAAAGCCTTTTTCAAGAAAGTCCTTTAATTGTTCTTTCAACTCTTTCAGCTTTGCGGGGGCCATTCTATAGGGAGGAATAGATATTGGATGAGTATCTGGTACTAGTTCAATAGAAAAACTCAATTTCTCGCTCTAGTAGAAGACCCGGAAGCTCATTTGGAAAAACATCAAAAAACTCATTAACCACATGGATGGACTGAATGGTTGGTGACTCCACTTCCACATCCTGAACCCAAACTAAGTGATAAATACAGTCCTTTTTGATCATCTTCCTTGCCTTGAGATAGGAAATAAATCTATCTCTCGGTGATGCCGTATTACCTTTCGACTCCAAAACAGGCTCCCCTGGAAATTGAAATCAGACTATCTTTGATCTACAATCAACATTGGCATGACAAGAAGCCAACCAATCCATACCCATTATAATATCAAAGTCTACCATATCTAACTCGATTAGGTCCGCTACGGTAGATCGACTATGAACTATTATTATGCAACTCCTATATACTCGCGTAGCTATCACTGAGTACTCTATAGGTGTAGACACCTCTAAAGGTTTAACCAATTCAGGTTTTATTCCAAACTTACTAGAAACCAATGGAGTAACATATGATAAGGTGGAACCTGGGTCAATCAATGCATATGAGAAGACTGATAATATACCTGTAACAACATCAAGTGATGACTCCTGATCGTTTCGTCCTGCCAATGTATAAATGCGGTTCTGAGGAACGCTTGAGCTAGATGCTCCACCTCTGCCTCTACCACGACTTATTGGTGCTTGTGAACCTTGCCCAAGGGGGCGTACTGATGGTCATGAACCAGCTACAGATCCCACTGGTTGAGCTATGCTTGCCTCACCTCTCGTCGGACAATCCCTCATAACGAGGCCCGGATAACCACAAGTATAACAAACACCCAATCCCATACGGCACCACATTGAGCACATCGTGGCAAGGGCGTCCTCATCTGACTTGACTCACCCCTATACTGAGAACCTGAGGCCCTGAAATTCTGACCAGATCCTGAATATGTGGAACGATCAAATCTCTTACCGCCAAACTGAGGAGGCGTGCTAGCCGATGGATGGGTTGTATACCTCGGGTACTGTTGCCTCTGACCATCTCGAAATCATCAGAAGGACCTGAAGACCTTGATCTCTTATTCTAGTCCCTATCATGCTCACGATCGGCACTCTGTTTTTGCTTACGCTCCTCTACACCCTGAGCGTATGCCTGAATACGAGAAATATCCATGTCTGGCTGAAGTGAGACCGACATACAATCTTTAAGAAAGTGAGGCTCTAATCCAATCACGAACCGGTGCACCTGATCCTCTATCTTAGATACAATAGTGGGAGCATACCTAGCCATTGAATCAAACTAAAGATTGTACTCCCGAACACTCGTGTTAGCCTACCGAAGGGTCAAGAACCTATCAACTCTAGCCCGTCTAAGCTCTGGTGGCAGATAATGACGAAGAAAAGCTTATGTAAACTCCAGCCATACTGCTGGAGGGGCATCCTCACCTCTGGACAATTCCCAAGACTCGTACCAATTAACTGCAACATCTCGGAGTCTATAGAAAGCTAGCTCAACTGACTCAGTCGCAGTGGCCTTCATTACTCTTATCATCATCTGCATCCTATCAATAAATACCTGAGGGTCCTTGTTTGGATTTTCCCTAGTGAATACTAGAGGGTATAAATTAATGAAGTCACGAACTCTCGAACTGACGGATCTATCTGCATGACCAATAACTACTTCCTGACGTCGAGCCTGTGCAGCTACTAATCAGGTTAATAGCTGAATAGAATCTCTCATTTCCTGACCCGATGCATCTGGCTGAGGAGCTGAACCTACAGGGGCAGGCGCTGGAGTTGTTGCCCCTCGGAACTCTTCTGGAAAGGGCAGGGTATGTGAAGTCTGAGATGGAATCTCACTATGAGACTATCCCTGAGCCCTGGTAACTCGTGGCGCTCAACTAGTAGTCTCACCAGCCACGGACATCCCTTTCTGGGCGGCTGTAGTTTTTGGAGGCATCACTAAAAATATTACATATCTCTAGGAACATGAATTCTTATATCGCACAATCTAAGATGAAAAGAGATGATAACATCCTATATATCATGTAGCCTCATGTCTATAAGTATGGTGCACAACACACCCATAAACAAGACTCTACTAGACACGGTCTGTAGACAACCCTAGGACAGAACTGCTCTGATACCACTTTTGTCACGACCCAAACCGATGGGCCGCGAAGGGTGCCTGAGTCCTACCTGTCAAACACCCCTAAGCATGCGTCTAAGATATAAACCTGAATAACATCTGCTGAATTACGAGTATAACATACATGAAGGAAACCTTCCCAAAAGGCATATGTACATATACGTGCAATATACGTAGGGTGAGCCGACAAGGATGCTATAGATAACTATGTACCTCAAAACTAGAAGCCGGAAAGGCCACATACTATCCAACTAGACATACTGTTTACAGACCTCTAATAAAAATATAACTGTACAAAGACGGGACTAAGCCACGTCATACCCATATATATACAAATATATCGTACCAAAATCAAAAGTAGCTCTGGATCAAGTGGAGCACGCCAACTCTAGATGATCAAGGATCCTAAGAAGAGGGGCCGTCAGCTTGCCTACCTGCACCTTTGGGCATGAAATGCAGGCCCCGTGAAATAGGGCATCAGTACAAAAAATGTACTGAGTATGTAAGGCATGAAAATCTGTACGTAAGAGACATAGATGAAACATGGAATAAAGAAATCCATATGTAAATCTGAATAAACTTGTAAATTCCGAAACATGTACAATGTTATGCACGTGTATATAAATGTCGTATTGTGCATGGGTATAGGTGTATATAACATTATCAAGCCACTGAGGGCATCCCATCATATCATTTCGGCCATTGTGGGAAACATCATCAACATATACCAACTGATCAGGTGGTGGTGTGTATATAACGTCGTAACCTTTTTCCTATATCTCATATACATATATTTACATATATACGCGTATATAACGCCATCTGGTCATGGGTCAATGCACATGTATAAATGAATGAAATGCATGAAAAATATGTAATAATCTCAATATTCCTTCCGGATAAACGTTTTCAACTGCGTATTATTCTGAGACCCATGAACAGAAGATAATAATAATTCACATGGGGAATCAAGAATATAGACACCCCTAGTATTTCTATGAATAGAGTAATTTATGGAAACTGTGTATTTGCTCATTTCTTTTGTATAGCTTGGATCATGCCAAAATAAAGAAGGGATGGCCTTAACATACCTGGAGTATAGAAAATTCCGTATAATATTCTTGGCGAAGATTGCACCGTACTCTTTTAGAACCGCAAAATTTGGATGGAATTAAGCTTCTGTTCCTTGAAGTATTTTGAACGAACTAAGCTTCTGTCCTTTGAAAAATTTTGAACGAATTTAAGCCTATGTTCTTTGAAGTGTTGAACTAGTAAAATGATGTATATGATTATTGCTTATGACTAATGGAGGTTCTGAACTTTTGTCCAAAATGAAAATGGAAAACAAGAATCAGTCTCTTAGTTTTGAACTAGAATGAAAATGTTTCATGCGTTAGGATTATAGGCGTTTTTTGGTTCTTTTTTGTCCAAATGAATGGAACAAGACTTTTACTTATTAAATTCTAATAATTCTTAGATAGCCACCTAGAATTATATGACTACTTAGTCATTTCCTAGGTTTGTGGCTTCTTGCCACGTGTTTGGGGTGAAAGAATTGATCTTTATCTCATATTTTGATATTTAACTAGGTAATGTCCCGTTACCCGGTAATTAATCCATTACCCGCATAATTAAGAATTATTTTGAATTATTTAAAGTTCTATTTATTTTTAATATACTTTATACATCATACTACCATGGCCATATGGTACCTTATATGGTACTAGTCCATAATTATCGGGTATTATCGCTCGACCTGTATTTTATCCCAAATCGGCCACCTTCAACAAAACTCGTTCTCTTTAATTTGTGTACCCTTTATCCTTCATGACACTTATTTATCGCTTGTTATAAATAGCGTAATTACGTTAACCTCAAGATAATCTCATTATGTCAATTAACTGAAGACGAAATTTTCATGTACGAAAACGCGAGATGTAACAACCCTGGGCTTAATTTGGCACTACTTGATGATTTCTCTTTTGTTTTTTACATGCTTTTCACATAGTTTTATCATCAGCATAGTTTATTTGCCTTGATATTTCTTGTGCTTGTGTTGTAGCCTCGATGGCCATGAATCTTGCATTAACTCTACTTGGATTGTTTAATGGCTTTTTGTGTGTTTTTTCGATGATGTCAAAAGGGGGAAGATATAGTTAGGGGTGCTTGATGTAGGGGTCGCTTGATGTACTTGCTCTGAATTGGGTCACATTGTGTTGGTGTAAGTGTTATTGTTGTTGTTATGAGGTGATGGATTACCTAGTTTATGCGCACAAAGTTTGTCATCATCAAAAAGGGGGAATTTATTGAGTATTGGGGTTTTGATGATTAACAAAGTGTTTCCAAAGAATGTGCGCTAAGAACCAGGTCCTCAAGGTAGCTGATGAAGTACAATAAGAATCATGTCCTCAAGATCGTTGTTGAAGGTTCTTACGAGGCAGTAACTTTTTCACAAAGTTACTCTACTATGAGATTGTTGGAAGAAGGTTGTTAATGTGATAAGGGTCATTTTCCAAGAAGATATTCTTGCATAAGTGATAGACAAGAGTCACAAGATTTGTGGAGTCCTTTGAACTATAGGAGTCCTATCAATGAGAAGTTGACTATGCATAGAGCTCCTAAAAGATTACAGAGCCTAGTGAACTTAAATACTTTCTTCATGGACTAAGGACATCATCCTTTTGCATGGCAACTATGAACAATATTTTCAACACTCAAGTCGATTAGTAGTCTTAGTGTTCTTCTTGAGTCAGTTAGTTAATGTGTATTAGAAAATCGAGTTGTAATCAAGGTGTCATACATAATCTGCGAGATGAAATTGTTTGAGTTTACAAGTTAGAGTAACTTGTAGGTCAAATAGTGGAAGAGGAGAACTATGTGGTTATCTATTTATAGATTTTGTAATCAATACATTTGGCTCATTTGTTTTTGTGAAGTAGAAGTTAAAATTCTATGTGGTATGATTTTTGTACATTTGAGTCATGTGATTTTTCACGTAAAAATTGTTGTCTTTGTTTTACTGTTTATATCGTTTACGTCTAAGGAGTAAGGTAGAGAATCAAGTTCTTTAGTAATTTAGGAAGGCACTCAAACTAATAAGAAGCCCAAGAATGGGTTAAAAGGAGCTCACGCATTAAGAATAAGCAAGAGTTAAAACTGATATTGGCCGAAAGTAGTGCATCCGTTAAAGATAAGTATGAGTTAAAACTGGCATTGGAGCCCATGCATTATAAATAGGCATGACTTAAAACTAGCATCGGTTAAAACGAGCCTAAATATGGGTTAGAAAATAGTTTTTATTTCTATAAAAGATGCGTCAACGAGGGTTTTGAATATTTGTGATTGCAATTTATCTCCACATGTAGCATCACGTTTAAACTTTATGGATAAATCTTCATTATCGTCAATTAGTTGCGGCTTGATTTGAACCCGCCTAAATCTATTTTCGATAACCATTGGCTCTAATACCACTTGTTGGGATCGAAATAACATGGTGCATGCGAAGCCAACAAAAACGGCTTTGATGACGTTGAATCAGGCATAAAACAAACATATCAAAAGAAGCTATTTGTTTAAAAAATAGGACATTATAATGAGGTTTGGTCAATTGACCTACATATAAAAACTAGTATAAAAATATAAAAATTATCAAGGGAAAAATCTCTCCTAAACAAGACTCTTTAATGACTAGATTATGGAAGGTTGTTGTTGTTTGAGAAGGAAGCCTTAATTTATAGAAGTACAAAACTTCTCTTCTAAGAAAATGATAAGACATATGAAGGAGATTTAATTCTTTTAGAAGTCTTTTTTCCTTCCTTTAAGAAAGAGAGTCCTAATAGAATAGACATTCAGAGCAAAATTCTAATATCTCGACCGTTTGTGATTGATTAATGCGAAAAAGAACATAACTTTGAACGTTTTTTAACCTTCTTATAAGCAACTGTTTTGAATGATAAAAAGAGAATAAATTTGACGAGGTTGGCAGAGTAACAGTAGAAAGAAAAGAGTTGTTATAACACGTTGAAGACCTAAAATAAATACATAAATTGTTCCATCTGTCATCACTTAAGAATTTCGACAAGGTGATCACACGGTATGGTAAAATTAGGTGTCTGAGGTCTTTGGTTCAAGGCATTTACACCAATTTTCACGTGCTTGACTCAAGGAAAAAGAATCTAACTCTCACATTAGGAGGCTGCAGGTTGACTTCATAAATTCAAGGACTTGAGAATGAAAAGGCAAATTGCGAGACCAAAAATGAAGCTTAGACTTTTTTCTTTACTATCTCACCAATACCATAAATGGCGAATCATTAACAAATTTTGGAGGTGTAATTTTTAAAAATCTTCAGAGATACTTTCTAACACGCACAGGCAGCAGTCAGTAATTTAACGAAATTGAGTTTTCAGCTATCAAAAAAGCCTAGACTAAATTTCCTTTGCTAATCGTTTTCTATGATTGAGAATATAATGTTTTGAACTCAACTGTGTCAAAGAAATGGAAGGGCCATAATCTCTTCACCTTGATGAAAGTTCCTTTGATTATTTTATGTAAAATGCATACGTTTCATGATACTGAAGTCATCGAGAAAAATTAAAACTAATGGATCCCACATGTTATACTCGTAAATTATAGAGAGAAGGAAAAAAAGTAATAACAGTCGTCCCTCTTTATCAATCCAAAAATGCGAGTATTTAGTGAAGAAAAGAAAAAGAACAAAGATTCCATATTAAATTAGCACTTTTTTTAAAGTTGAAAGTTGGTATTGGAAAATTTCGTGTGGTTGCAATTCAATTGGAGAGGACTAACTGATATTTAGCTTAAACTATATATATTTATATGTATATTGCCTCATGTTTTACTCTGATTTTGTGGATTTTGGATGTAAATTGAGTTGATTTATGTTAATTCGGGGTATTTTTATGCGTAGGAATCATCCAGAAGCAAAGGGACGAAATGTGCGAAATTAGAGCCAAAACGGACAGGAAAAAAAATGCGATTTTTGGCGCCACAGGCAGCGCCCCACACCACCTGTGGCGCCCCAAATAGTCTATTTAACAAACCAGCGACAGGGCCAGCGTGGAGCGCTGGGTTGGACGCTGGTGATGTGAATTGTATCCAACTTTGCCCAGGACAAGGTTATTTCGGTCTTACACGATCCCAACTCGTATAAAAGGGGTTCTAAACCTAATTTAGAGGTTATCTAACATATTTTGACGGATAATTCACGTGGGGATCACACACCACGCTTTGGAGGAGGCTTCTAACTAGTTTTTCTTCTCTTCTCTTCTCTTCTCTTCCTTAATTTTCATAGTTTCTTTGTTATAGAGTTTTGGGTGCTACATGAACGTTGTAGTTTGAAGCTTGAATTGTTCTTATTATTTTATCATATTGGTTTATTTATTCAATCTTGCACTTAATTATTTTATTTCTTGATCACCAATTGAATACTATCTATGAATCTAGGATTGAACTCGGGAGAGGAATTCTAGAATGCATATAAGATTGAGTAGAGCAAGATCTTAACTTTGGGAAGGGG
>ML379342.1:40041-97068 GCA_005239525.1 Nicotiana knightiana
GTTGTATTAAAGTTTCGTTCCTGTCGTTGAGACTCACTGAGTACAATGGATGGTACTGACGTTCTCTTTTGAAAACCTACGTTGGCCTGCGGTACAACGTAGGAACCGGTTTTGCAGGCGAACAGGCTACGGGTTAGGATTTCCATCTCTTCCAGTGCTATTGGTGAGCTCCACTTTTGTTCGTGGGGTATTCCTTAAATTCATATTTATTTAGCTATTTCTTTGTTTACTTAGAGAACTGGCTAGGGAATCTCATGTCCTGAGCAGTGCGTCAGTTTATCAGTAGAGGCTTCATAGACATAGTCGTGGGGTTAAGATTCAAATGTTTTTGATAATAACTTATTAGTATTTCATTATTTTCTAAGAATAAATTTTTGGAGTTGGTTTATTTTAGATATTTAAATTAATTAAAAGTATTTCGTTATAGTATTGCCTTATTGCACATAAAGTTTGAGGTTATAGTAGATTTGACAAGCGCAAATGGTTCGCTCGGTCATGTTTAGTGATCGGGTGTCGGTCCCGGCTTGTTTAGAAAATGGGTCGTGACAAACTTGGTATCAAAGCCTCAAGTTTATAGAGTCCTAGGGGTCTATGAAGCCGTGTTAGTAGAGTCTTATTTATGGGTATGAAGCGCGTCATACTTATAAACTGGAGGCTACAAGCATTTAGGAAAAGTCTCATTTTTTTTTCATACTTTAGATCGTGCAGTAGATCCTACCTCTAAGAAATTATCTAATGTATTCGTTTCTCCAAAACTCGCAGAAATGGCTCGTACTCGCAACTCTGACATCGACACTCAAGATGCTGCTCAAGAAACTATTGCTACTATTGTGGCTTAAGGCAGAACAAAAAGGACTTCAACTCAGAAAAGGAAGGGTAAATCCACGAATAGGGTTCAAGTACCCCAGGTTGAACAGGAAGAAGGGGTGGAGCATGATGATCCAGTGCCTCAAGATCCAGTGCGACCCCCAACAGCAGTTCCGGCTCAGACAACTATATCTCCAGAGGTGGGTCAGATGTTTAATGCAGTCAACAGCAATACGTAAATGTTTAAAGACTTCATGGAAAACCAGAACGAGAGAAGAGATGAGATTCCACCTCAATCAAATAGACAAAACAATTCTGATTCCTCAATGAATGAATTTTTGAAGTTGAGTCCTACAGTGTTCCATGGTTCTACGGTTGATGAAGATCCAATGTTGTGGTTGGAGGGTGTCAAGAAAGCCCTCCGAGCGATGAAAGCATTTGATGATGAAGCTGTGGAGCTGGTTGCTTACCAGCTTAAAGATTTGGATGGCGCTTGGTTTGAGATGTGAGAAAAGGAAAGAGATGAAGATGATTGTCCACCTACTTGGGAAGAATTTGAAGAGGCCTTCATGGCTAACTTTATCCCAGAAGAGGATAGAGAAGCTAAGGCTACAGAGTTCGAACAGCTCAAGCAAGGGAATAAAAGTGTGCAAGAGTACTACATGGAATTCATAAGGTTGGCTAAGCCTGTTTCTCACATGGTTCAGACAGAAAAAGCAAAGATTTGCAGGTTTGTTGGCGGTTTGGGTTATCACATTAAGGATACGACATCAGCTACAGCGGTAGGGAGGACAACCTTCTCCTCGGTTGTGGGGTTCGCCAAGCATTTAGAAAAAGACAGACAACAAAGGAGAGAAGAAAAAGAGCATAACAAGAAAGCTCGGACAACGGGCAGGTTTAATGCTACATCCAGCGGAGGTGGAAGGGATTCCTATAATAAGGGGTCATTAGCACAAGCTTAGTTCAGTCATCAGTCAGGTGGTGGGTCTTCCTTCAGGCGTACTCAAAGTTATGGAAACCAGTCACGCCAGAATCAGAATATTAGGATATCATCCACACATAGCCAGAGTCATGTTGAGAAACATTCAAACCAACAAGGTCTTTGTGGAACCTGTAACCGACAACATTCAGGTCAGTGCAAGTTCGGGTTTCATGGTTGCTATCATTGTGGATACATTGGACATATAAAGGCCAACTGCCCAAAGTTGCGACATAATTTCAGTGGTGGATCAAGTCGTCCTTCTAGTTCCTCAGCTACTGCAGTTGCACCACCTCAGGCTCGTGGTTCTCATAATCAGACCGGGCATGGGGCAGGCAGAGGTCCAGATCGAGTTACTCAGGGAGGGGGCAACCCAGTTTGTTTGCTACACTTGAAAGTCAGAGTGCAGAGGCATCTGTAGAAGTTATTACAGGTATATTTTTAGTCTGCTCACATAATGCTTATGCAATAATGGATCCAGGTTCAACATTTTCATATGTGACTCCATACTTTACAATTAACCTCGGACTAGAACCTGAACAACTTAGTGAGCCATTTCTAGTATCTACTCCAGTTGGCGAGTCAATGAAAGTTACAAGAGTCTATAGAGGTTGTATAGTTTCAGTCCAAGGTCGCAACACCAAAGCCGATCTCATAGAGTTAGAAATGGTGGATTTCGATGTGATCATGGGTATGGATTGGTTGTATTCCTTCTATGCCATGTTAGATTGTCATTCCAAGATAGTCAGGTTCCAATTTCTAAATGAAGAATTCTTAGAGTGGAAGGGTAGTTCAGCATCGCTTGTAGGTAAGTTTATTTCTTACCTTAAGGCACAACGAATGATCGGTAAGGGATGTCTCGTCTATTTGGCTCACATCATTAATCCAGAATCAGAACCACCAGCTCTTCAATCAGTGCCAATTGTTAGAGAATTTTCAGAAGTTTTCCCGGACTTCCTCCTGCAAGAATCATAGACTTTGGCATTTATCTCATGCCAGGCACTCAGCCCATATCTATACCTCCTTATAGGATGGCTCCAGCAGAACTTAATGATTTGAGAGAACAGTTGAAAGACCTTCTTGACAAGGGCTTCATCAAGCCGAGTGTTTCACCGTGGGGTGCCCCGGTCCTGTTTGTCAAGAAGAAAGATGTATCTCTCAGAGTGTGCATCGACTATCGGCAGTTGAATAAAGTTACCATTAAGAACAAGTACCCAATGCCAAGAATTGATGATTTAGTTGACCAACTTCAGGGTGCAACGTACTTTTCAAAAGTAGACTTGAGGTCGGGGTACCATCAGTTGAGAATCAGATAAGAAGATTTATCAAAAACAGCCTTTAGAACTCGCTACGGGCACTATGAATTTCTAGTAATGTCCTTTGGGTTGACAAACGCTCCGGCTGCATTCATGGACCTCATGAACAGAGTTTTAGAGCCATTCCTTGATACCTTTATTATCGTGTTTATAGACGATATTTTGGTATACTCTAAGAGCAAGGAAGATCATGTAGAACACCTTAGAATAGCCTTGCAGACCTTGAAGGAGATCGAGCTTTATGCCATATTTTCAAAATGTGAGTTTTGATTGCAATCAGTGGCATTCTTAGGCCACGTGGTATCTAGTGAAGGCATAAAAGTAGACCCTCAGAAGACAGAAGCAGTCAAGAACTAGCCTAGGCCGACAACGCTAATCGAAATTAGGAGTTTCATGGGGTTAGCTGGCTACTATAGAAGGTTTGTAGAGGGGTTTTCCTCACTTGCAGCTCCATTAACTAAGTTGACTCAGAAAGCAGTTAAGTTCCAGTGGTCAGACGCTTGTGAGCAGAGTTTTCAAGAGTTAAAGAAGAGGTTGACCACTGCACCTGTGTTAACCTTGCCGACAGGTTCGGGTGGGTTCACAGTGTATTGTGATGCCTCTAGAGTGGGTCTTGGTTGTGTTCTTATGAAAAATGGAAAAGTTATTGCTTATGCTTCCAGGCAGTTAAAGAATCATGAAAATAACTACTGCACACACGACTTGGAGCTTGCAGCAGTGGTGTTTGCATTAAAGATATGGCGACACTACCTTTATGGTGAGCATTGTGAAGTGTTTACAGATCATAAAAGCCTCCAGTACATTTTCAAACAAAAAGAATTAAATTTGAGGCAGAGAAGGTGGCTTAAGCTATTGAAGGATTATGACATCAATATCCTTTATCAGTCGGGCAAAGCTAATGTGGTAGCAGATGCACTTAGCAGGAAGTCAATGGGTGTCTTGGCCCATCTTGCAGTGCAAAGGCGAAATTTGGGTAGAGAAATTCAAAAACTAGCAAATGAGGGAATTAGATTGGATGAGACCGAAGAAGGAGGTATAACTGCTTATGCTTTAGCGCAATCCTCTCTTGTTGCGCATGTTAAGTCCAAGCAAGATGAAGATCTGTATTTAGTGAAGTTAAAATAAGGAGTCAGAAACAAAGAAAACACCGCTTTCACTCTAGGAAGTGACGGAGTTTTGAAGTTGAATGATCGGTTATGTGTACCTGATGTAGATGGTCTTAGGAAGGCCATAATGGAAGAAGCTCACAGTTCGAGGTACTCTATCCACCCAGGTGCTACCAAAATGTATCTAGATTTGAAAGAGTTGTATTGGTGGAAAGGCATGAAGAAGCAAGTAGCAGATCANTCGAGCATCAGAAGCCTGGTGGCCTAGCTCAAGATATAGAGATACCACATTAGAAGTGGGAGATGATTAATATGGATTTCGTAGTAGGTCTGCCTCGCACATACCGTAAGCATGATTCAATTTGGGTTATTGTAGACCGACTGACAAAGTCTGCGCATTTCCTACCAGTAAAGACGACAGATTATTCAGAGCAGTACGCGCAGTACATGCAGTTGTACATTAAGGAAATAGTCATATTGCATGGTACTCCAGTTTCAATCATATCTGACAGAGGCCCTCAGTTCACAGCGCATTTTTGGAAAGCATTTCAGAAAAGATTAGGTACCAAGGTCAACTTGAGCACCGCTTTCCATCCACAGACTGATGGCTAGGCAGAAAGGACCATTCAGACTCTCGAAGATATGCTGCGAGCATGTGTTATAGATTTTAGAGGTAATTGGGATGATCACTTGCCACTTATAGAATTTGCTTACAATAACAGCTATCATGCTAGCATCAGTATGGCTCCTTATGAAGCGTTGTATGGGCGAAGATGTAGGTCTCCAGTGGGTTGGCTTGAACCAGCAGAGGTGCCGTTGATTGGTCCAGAGTTTGTTTGTGAGGCCTTAGAGAAAGTCCAGCTAATCAGAGAAAGACTGAAAGCAACTCAGAGTCGTCAAAAGTCCTACTCTGACAAGAGGCATCGTGACTTAGAGTTCATGGTTGGTGACAAGGTGTTTTTGAAAGATTCACCAACAAAAGGAGTTATGAGGTTTGGTAAGAAGGGGAAACTTAGCCCTAGGTTTATCGGACCTTATGAAATTCTAGAAAAGAAAGGAAATGTGGCTTATGAGCTAGCGCTGCCCCTTGAGTTTTCTTCTGTTCATCCTATCTTTCATGTGTCTATGCTTAGAAAGTACATTCATGATGAGTCGCATATAATACCTGTCGTTATCGTAGAAATTAAAGAAGGTTTGACTTATGAAGAGGTACCTATAGAAATTCTCGATAGGCAAGTAAGAAAGTTAAGAACAAAAGATATAGCATCGGTAAAAGTTTTGTGGAGTAATCACGATTCAAAAGAGGCTACGTGGGAAGTCGAGGAAGATATGAGAGAGAAATATCCATATTTATTTGAGGAAAAAGGTATGTGAATATAAGTTTGGTTTGACGTTTGTATTTCATTTATTAAATACAAGTTAGCATGTGTTTATGTCCTTGCTAGATTATACTTAGCTGATGAAGTAATTTAGTTTTTGTCAGGGTGTTTTTAGTTATTTAATAATTTAGTGTCATGCCAGAGTATATTTAATTTATTAAGGTTATTTACTTTTTTGTAAAGTGTTGTGCTTTAGAAATTAGTTGGTTATTGTGGTACCTCCTTGCCGGAGTGTGTGTAACTAGTTTATGAGTGGTGTATGGTGCCTATGAATGGCCTGTTATGGTATATTTGGTTGTTGTTGGTGTAGTTGTGGTATTTGTGACAGGGGTATTTTTTTGGATAGTCCAATTTACAAGGGAAACTCTGCCGAAATTTTTGAAAATTTAGGGAGTTAGCCAATATTTTGAGTGCTAAGAAAACTTAAGAGGTTCAAGGACCTAAGGAATGATTGTTAGCTTAAGAATAAGGCCCTAGCAACATTCGAGGACGAATGTATTTTTAAGGAGGGAAGATTGTTACACTCCTCAAATTTATAAAAATTACGATACCATCTGATTATAGAATTAAATTATTATTATTATTATTATTATTATTATTATTATTATTATTATTATTATTATTACCTTGCCTATAGTAATTACTAAAAGTATGTATAATTAAATACTACTTAAGTCAAAGAAAAAAAAAGAATGAGAAAACAAGAAAGTCACGTGAGTGACTAAGGAAAAGAAAGGCTTATAATGCCTTCAATGAACAGAAAGCCTTGTTCAAAGGTTCTGTTTCACAAACAAAAATGTAAGCCTTATACGAAACACAGGCGCCACAAATTTGCACGGAAAATTCTAGGGTTCTTCGTAACTCACTAATTTTTGAACGCAGGTATATAAATTTCTTATTGTCAGTTACCCTACAGTAGTATTAGGTAAGAATTGAGTAGTTAATTTCCTTCTTTCTCTATATCAACAATAGATTTCATTTTTAGGGGTGAAACTTTAAAATTGATAAAAATGCACTAATTATTGTAGAATCGATTTTTTGATTGGTGTCAATTGGACTGGGGCCTACGTATTGGCTCGAGAAGTTTCGAGGTAAGTTGATATAACCCTTTACCAAAGTGGTTTAACTCACAAAAGTATGCATACAAGGTGTTTGATGAATTGGCAAAAAGAGTGAATATGTACTTAATTAAAGTGAGTGAGTTCCTATATAAGGTTCGCTCGGTCATGTTTTGTGATCGGGTGCCGGTGCCGTCTTGTTTAGAAAATGGGTCGTGACAGCGTCGTTGCCAGAACTTAGAAATTAACTATTCTACTAGATTGGCTTTTTACTTTTTGTCTATTCAAATTATTATTTTTTATTTTTATATTAGTTTAATATTTTATTATCTTTTTTGGCATCGTATCTTAGAATGAGAATTGGTCGAATATTGGTTATTCTTATCTTAGTGATCGATGTCCATATTATAGAGGACCACATTTGTGGAAAAATTGTGAATCTCAATCTTATGGGTGGAATATTTGCAATGTGTGTGGTGGTCAAGGTGGCCATTGGGATGGTTGTCCTAATTTTTATTATCCT
The DNA here is from genome assembly GCA_005239525.1 of Nicotiana knightiana. Classification (NCBI taxonomy): domain Eukaryota; kingdom Viridiplantae; phylum Streptophyta; class Magnoliopsida; order Solanales; family Solanaceae; genus Nicotiana; species Nicotiana knightiana. The sequence continues at coordinate 47,210 of ML379342.1, forward strand.
TCCCAGAACTCTTATTATAATGTTTCTAATAATGTTTATGAGTTTGATAGGAACAATGAAGTGGAGGATATGGAACGTGATGCTCGTGTTATGGACATAATGAGGCGAGTAGCCTAGCAACAATATGAAAATCAAAAGGATATTATGGACATGATAAGGCAAGTAACCGAGCAACAAGTTCTTGACGCCTTAACGATCAAAAGACTCTAGACTAGAATGGACGAATTAATGGCCAATTTCCAAGAAGAACCTCAACTTGACGAAGGGAGCGAGTTCCCACAAGAAGATTACTTTGAAGAAGCAGATATCGTGAGACAATATTGGCTAGAAGAACAAGATCAACTGGGAAAACTTCATGGGGTTCTACGTAATGGTTTGTCAAATATGACAGAATAACTGATAGAAGGAAGAATTGAGCTCAGGCAAGAGATAGACCAATTTGGCTCAGATATCCATGGCCTACAGGCTCAATTGAATAAAAAGGTTGAGGTGTCTGATGCTCTACAACCAATTTTTGTGGATACTTGCCAGATTATGGAGCAAAATGAGGAGTTCCAACTATTCGACCAAAATATTATTAATGATGTCAAGGTTGACGAAGAGTGCAAAATAGAGGATGTCAAAAATAATGCAATTTTGGAGTTGGAGCTTATTGGACCTCATTCTAAACATTTTTCAACATTGTGTTTGGCTGGTGACATGGGAATTGATCCGGTCGACCATATGGAGGAGTCAATAAATGAGGAACAAAGTGCATATATTCTGAAATTTGTGATGCCAAGGAGACAAAATTACATCCCTCACTTAAAGGCCAAGAAGTTTAAGATGCGATATCTATTGCTTGGTTCTTTCCCCATTAACGTAATAGAAAAATTGATGTAAAATTGGGGCCGCAAGTTATATCCTCAAAATGGAAGGAAAAGTGGTGAAAGTGATGGCGTCGTGCCGCGACGTTAAATCAGGCGCTTGTTGGGAGGAAACCCATCTTTACTGCTTTCGTTTATTTCTATTTTTTTCTTATTATTGTTGTAGTATTTGTTTTAATTTTGTAGGACTATAAGCATAGGAGGAAAAGCCATTGGAAGAGTATAAAGGCGAGTTAGATGGTGAGAACTAAGTATGGGGTGCCCACACAACAGACCATGCATGGGAAAGTCTGAGTACCTCGTGAGCCGCTATTACTTTGGCCTTTCGCCTGACAGGGAGTTTTCTCGTCACCCTACTTTATTTTATATTTTTTATATGCATCGGGGACTATGCATAGATTAAGTGTGGGGTGGGAGGACTAATTCTAGTGATGTATTTTGTATAACTTGTAATAAATTAGTTTCTTTTAGTAGTTTGACTTAGTCTAGTTTTAAATCTAGCTCGTTTTAGAAAAACAAAAATATTAGAAAAAGCTCAAACTTTTCCCGACGATGGACCTTTTGGACGATTTTCTTGAGGGATAAAGTCCGATTAAAAATATCAGAAATATTTTTTGTTTTTTTAGATATCTAGGTAGTATCCCTTGATTTTTCTTTGGGCATCGGTTCTTTTCCAAGGGTGTAGCTCGAACCGGGTACTTTAATTTTTTTTAGGAGTAGTTAGGAAGAAATGAGTTGCTCTGAGCTACTGAGTAACATGCTTGGTGCTGGCACATTAGGCTATGACATACATTTTGTCTTCCCGTATATTTGGCTTGAATTGTGACGTCTAAGTGAAGTAAATAGCCTATTTTGTGATGCTTTAGCTCAGTTGTTTGACTTGTATGCCACATAGTGCAAGATTGCTTAAATTACTCAGTTATGTGTGCTTGCTTGACTTGAGAGTTGAACAGAATCGTCTTGATTGAGTCATGTGCAATGTGTGTGAGAGGATTTTGATATTTTGTGTTATCCTGTGTAGTCTAGAACTTGCCCCGTGTGGTAATCGAAGCGAAATTGTAAATTGTGCTAATCTAGGAGATGACGTAGGCATTTCCTGCTTGATCATAGATGTGCTTGTCACATAAAAATAAAAAAATTCCTTGCTAGCCCCTTTGAGCCTATAGACCTTTCTTTTGGCAACCACATTACAAGCCATACCCCTATTTTTTTCTTAATTTGAGATTGTTGAACATTTACCTCCTAAGGCACTTAGTCGCTAAAAGAAGTAAGGTGAGAGATTTGGGGAGTAGCTTTTGAGTGGAACCATGGAAGGGCCCTTTGGTGCACTAAAGTTGAAATCAAAAGTCACTAGCCGATAAACATTAATATATGGAGTGTGTAGAAAAAGAAGAAAAAAAAAGAGAAAGAAAAAGAAAATTACAAGAAAAGAAAAATAAATGATAGTCAAAGTATGTAGAAAAAAAACACACACACACCTCCTAATTTTACTAATTTGTGCTAGTGAGAGTATAGAAGTGCTTAATTGAATAAAAAAGGGACTATGTTGTATATTGGCAAGCGAATTGATTGAGAAGAATATGTGCTCGCATTGTGAGTATAGTGTATTAAAGTTCCTAGGAGGGTTAGTCACTATTTCTAAATGTATCATATCCGTCCTTTAGCCTACATTACAAACTTAAAGTCCTAATTGATCCTAGATTTGGCCAGCTTAGATTAGTAGAAATGTACACTACGGGCAAGCTTATGGTACGACCACGGGATGCATATGGATTCTTTGTGAGAGTGAGCGAATTTTGTTCAATTGTGTGATGTCCTTAATTTATATTCAAAAAAACACATTTGAATGTGTGGACTAGTCTATATTCACTCTTTCGTTTGTTGGTGAGGGCGCATGAACTCATGAATGATTGGTAATGTTGTAAACTTTTCTTGTTGGGTGAGTGCGCTAGTTGAGGGTGCTTAGTGGTAACGAGTCGTCTTTTGAGGTTGGGTGGTTACAAATAGGTTGTTGTAATTGATTGAGTTGAAATGTTATACTTGAGCATGCTTAAAACGGGAAGAATGTGATCTTTTGTATGTTCATGCTTGATTGTCGGTATGGATCATAGTCGAGGGTAGAGTGCATGGTTAGAAGTTGAAGTTCTCCTCTATAGTTGAGATTTGTATGTAGTTGGGGGTATATTTGATAGTCATATTGCTCGAGGACGAGCAAGAGTCTAAATGTGGGGTGTTGATATTTAGCTTAAACTATATATATTTATATGTATGTCGCCTCATGTATTACTCTTGTTTTGTGGATTTTGGATGTAAATTGAGTTGATTTATGTTAATTCAGGGTGTTTTTATATGTAGGAATCATCCGGAAGAAATTGGGGATGAAATGTGCGAAATTACAGCCAAAACAGACGAAAAAAGAGGAAGTGCGATTTTCGACGCCACAGGTAGTGCCCCACGCCACTTGTGGTGCCCCAAACAGTCTACTTAACAAATCAGCACCAGGGCCAGCGTGGAGCACTGGGCTGGATGCTGGTGACGTGAATTGTGTCCAACTTTTCCCGGGACAAGGTTATTTCGGCCCTACACGATCCCAACTCGTATAAAAGGGGTTCTAAACTAATCTAGAGGTTATGTAACATATTTTGAAGGAGAATTCACGTGGGGAAACACACACCACGCTTTGGAGGAGGCTTCTAACTAATTTTTCTTCTCTTCTCTTCCTTTAATTTCATAGTTTCTTTGTTCTAGAGTTTTGGTGTTACATGAACGTTGTAGTTTGAAGCTTGAATTGTTCTTATTATTTTATCATATTGGTTTATTTATTCAATCTTGCGCTTAATTATTTGATTTCTTGATCACCAATTGAATACTATCTACAAATCTAGGATTGAACTTCAGAGAGGGAATTCTAGATTCCATATAAGATTGAGTAGAGCAAGATCTATACTCTGGGGGAGGGGGGGAGGAGGGGGATTTGCGGTTAGGATAGGAATATACTTAATCGCCTTGCTTGGTTACTATACATAAATTATTAATTCGTTCTTGTTAATTCTAATTCCATAGGAATATAGGCGTTAGGTTAGCTTGAATAGTCGAGTAGTACTTCGGGAGAAGGCTACGAGTAATATTAACTCTGTCAATCAATAAACTAGATAAATTAATTAGACAATTTAAGTGAAAAATTCAACGGGATTGTTATCCAACCATAACTCTAGAATATCGTCTCTCATTGAATTCGTCTCTAAAATTTCACCAACTTGTTTCTTTAATCTCTTAATTTGTTACTCTAGATTAATTTTAGTTAAATATTCATACGTTAGGATTCGCTTGAATAGAATAATTGTTTGGGTTTAATTTAGTTGATAACTAATCACAAGTCCATGTGGGTACGATACTTGGACTTACAATCTTATATTACTTGTCGACCACGTTTACTTGCATGTGCGTTTGGAAGCAACACTAACTTCCAGGTAACAAAGGACTATTTTTTTCTCTTTTCCTGCTATATTATCACGAGGATATGACATTTTTTTTCTTTCTTTACATAATGGTGGTGGTTGGGCTAGCTTGAACATATCTAAATTAGTTAGTTAGTACATAGATATGGGGTAACTTCGTTCATCAAAACTTAGGCAGATTCGAAGAAATCAACCAATGGTTTTTGTCACTGTTGAACTCTGCTATTCAAGGTTTTCATCCATTTCTTTTGCCACTAGGCCACGCATTTTTTATAATTATATCAGGGAAGGAAGAAGGAGAAAGAGAGAGAAATAACTATGTTAATGAAATTTGAACCCTACACTTAAATTGTGGAAGGCAGCAAGCTCACGAAGTGAACTCTAGCCTTCAACTCTACTAGACCACATCCTGTTGTGCTTTGAGGTTATGACAATGTTGTGAGAAAACCGCTCTGATAGAACTATCAATGAAATATGATCAGCTTCCCCAAAATGATGACGGACGATATAACGATGATTGCATATAGTAAATAATAAATTAGAACACAATATCAACTTAGTAGATAATATGATGATAATAATATCATAATAGCATGCCTTCTTCACATAAGGAATTAAAGTAAACGATAATGTCAACTAGTAGATGACAAAAACACAAATTGACCAAGTGCATAGTTAGTTATATGATATTCTAGCAAAACCTTAAGACTTATTAGGAAATCCAGGTATTAACTGACTGGCATGCTCTCTCTATTTTTGTTTTTCAAGATTGGCAATTCCCAACTTAATTTTCAAGAGTTTTGAGAAGCATGACTCCTCGTGAAATAACTGTTCTAGTTCTATTAGTTACTATATGTCTTCTTGTACCATCAATCTTCTGTTTAATCTGTTTAGCATGTCGCATGCATCTTGAAGCTATTCGCCGGCGCCGTCTCTTCGGGGCAACATCTCCATCGCCTCAGGTTTCCTCCGTGACAATTTCTCTACATACGTCAGGCCTCGATGACTGCACCATTCAGTCGTACCCAAAGGTAAGCAGAATTAGGGCATCACTACTAAATAAACAGGAATTAGCGATATATAAATTCTGTTGCTAAACAAAATCCGCCGCTAATCCCAATTAGCAACAGCTTATCAAGAAATTCTATTAGCTACGAGCGATTTATGAAAGATTAGCGACGAAGTTCATAGTTAATTCTATTTTTTTGTAGCGGCATAATTTTAGTTCGAACTACATATATACATAAGCAAAAAAATTTAAAATGTATACATATAATAAGATCATATTTATTTTGAACTCGTGATTTTTTATTTTGACTTTTTCCTTTAATTTGTAGGTAGTCCTTGGTGAAAGTACACGGCTTCCGGGGTTTAACGCGCTGACTTGCCCAATATGTCTAGTTGAATACAGTGCTGGAGAGTCAGTGAGGCTTATACCTTTGTGTCAACATAGCTTCCATGCCAACTGTGTTGATGAGTGGTTGAAGATAAAGGCCACCTGCCCCGTTTGTCGAAATTCTCCACTTCTTTTAGAAAATGATAAACTTGAGCAAATTAGCGCCGAGGGTGCAATGTGTTAGCCTAATTTTCTTTTCATATTTAAATTTTACTTTTTCTCGAAGGAAAGGAAAATAATTTATCATAATCGATTTTACTTTTACTAAAAGAAAATATTGATCTCTTCCATATTTAGAAAATCTTTTGCACTTCTATATTTGACAACTCTTTGTGGTCCAGTTTTTTCCCGCACCCCGAGCATAGCGGGATATTAGTGTACCGGGCTGCCCTTTTATCCACAATATAATCACTAAAAGAGTCATGTTCATGGGGAGATTTTTCTCTTCATAATTATTTATAGTTTTCTTTTATATCAACGTCTTATTTGTAAGTCAATTGACCAAGTCATATTAAAGTTTATAGCTCTTTTAATATATTTCTAATTTTCGTCATCTCATTTATCGTTATTAAGGTCAGCTTTGTAATTTTTCCATGACGCTTTATTATTTTCGACCGCAACATAATACAGTGATTGAAATTTTAATATTTCACCGTAGATCTCGAGTTCAAGTCTAATAATGAAAAAAGCAAGAAGCAATTCACCTTAGGGAGCTTATCCATGCGCGACTCCAAATTAAGCGTGTCAGTTGGTTCCAAATATTTGACGGTTAAACCAAATTAAAAGAAGTCCAGTAATTGTTGTTGGCCTATTGTCAACCGCGTCGAGTCGACGCATTTGATTGCAAAATATTGTGAAGTGCTGCCTCGTAGAGATGTTTAACTTTAATTTGTTTTGGAATTAAGGTTAATATTTACTCAATTGATTTACAGTTCTTTAATTTCTTCACCTTCTTCCCTCGCCTTTTTTAGTTTTAATTGATAACAAGAATTTTATCCTCTTGAAATTCACTCGTATTCCACGATTTTTTTGTGTTTTTTTTTTTCAAGTATTATGGAGCAATCATAAAGGAATCCTTTGATGGCATAGGGAGATAATATCTTCTCAAAAGAAAGAGGGTTTGACCTGTCACGAAATCAGGAATTTCGCCAAGAATGTTTGAACGAAATTTTTTTTGATGAATGGGTGCATCTGTAAAAAAAGAACAATTGATTAGTAGGTGCATGGGAAATAAAAGTTTTTCCCGTTAATTGAAATTTATTTGCAAGTATCCTATCATGTTGTATATGGTGGAAATTAGGGCTATCCGATTTCATTCTTTGATCGAGAGAGGGATGTCACGTCAAAAGGCTAGGATGTCGAGTCCGGAATCGAAGTTGTTTTCCAGATCGAGGTCGACATCAATAATCGAGGTCAGAAAGGGACAAACTTCGAAATGACGTAGGTATAGCTTAATAACGGAAAGGGCGAGATATCCGCGACATGTCGAGGATCGTAGCGTGAATTTCGGAATGGATTGATATTCGGTGGTTAATCAGTTGTTAATATGATTTCCTGATATAATTAGAAGTGTACCTTATTTAGAACTCTTCTACTATATAAAGAGGAACCCCATTCATCTGTAAGGATCATCATTGTTCACCGATAAAAATACATACACTCGTTATTGTCTTGATATCTTACTTACTGTTCATCAGAATTACTCTTTATTGTTCTTACTATCCTACCTTGAGACTGTCTCGAATCGAGGTCGGGGCATTGCTTGCATACTGGTTTGATTTATCTTGTTGTCTAATTTATCTGTTTAATTCCTTGTTTATCAATTGGTATTGGATTAAATCACGTATCTTTAAAACCACAATATAAGTTAAATTGTTACTCAATTTTTAAGATAAACAGTTTGGCGTCCACCGTGGGGCTAAGGATAATAGTGATTGTTCAGTACTGATTCTGGTAAAACACATTAATTTACGCTTGTTCTTATCAAGTATCTTTGCTTTTAGGTTTAAACATGTCAAACTCACAAAACGCATCCACACACGGTGACAATGGCCTTGGATTCCACGGGGAAAACGAAAATATGGTTGCTCTAGGAGTCTAGGTGCCACAGGCTAATCTCGGAGGAGCACCGGTTGCAAACCCAGTCGATGTCATTTTGCACGTTGCTTTAAATGCATACCTAGGTGCAGACCTCAAAGGGAGTGTATGCAGAGAAGGCCAGTCAGGTTGCCAAGGAACACAGGGAAGAGGAGACGGAGGAGTCAGTCTCCAAGTGATATTCGAAATACTTCAGGCTCAGCAAGTCGTTATTGCTCAGTTACAAAATCTACATAGGGTCGAGCCGAAAATTACTTGTTGTACCGAGCCAGTTCCGAAAAGGACGAATGCTAACGAATCGGGGACTGATCACCAAGAGAAATGAATCAGGGGAGAAAAAAATCGAAGCCAATGATAAAAAGGTGGAAACATATAACTCCCGAGTTGATCAGATACCGGGGGCACTGCCAATCTTGAAAGGGATGGATTCGAAGAAATTTGTACAAAAGACGTTTCCTCCAAGTGCGGCTCCGAAACCCATTTCAAAGAAGTTTCGTATGCCAGACATACCTAAATATAACGGGACCACCGACCCCAATGAGCATGTTACTTCCTACACATGCGCCATCAAGGGAAATGATTTGGAAGATGATGAGATCAAATCTGTGTTGAAAAGGTTCGGAGAGACCCTGTCGAAGGTAGCAATGATTTAGTACCACAACCTACCGCCAAATTCCATCGATTCGTTTGCCATGTTAGCAGATTCTTTCGTAAAGGCGCACGTTGGGGCCATAAAGGTCGCGACAAGGAAATCGGACCTTTTCAAGGTAAGACAGAGGGATAATGAAATGCTGAGGCAGTTCGTGTCCCGATTTTAAATAGAACGCATGGATTTTCCACCGGTCACAGATTATTGGGTCGTTCAAGCTTTCACCCAAGGGTTGAATGAATGGAGTTCGATAGGATCACGTCAGTTGAACCAAAATTTGATCGAGTATCCGGCTGTAACTTGGGAAAATGTGCCAATTGATACCAATCAAAGATCAGGGTCGAGGATGACCAAGTAGGAGCCCCTTCCGGTTCAGTACATCCAAACAGGTCAGCAGCTAAAAATCAGAGGGACATCGACAGGGAGCCAAGATTGAACAAAAACCGATATTAACCGTACACCGCAGATCGAATGAGCAATGGTCCAGGACGCAATTCCGCCCGGAATGATCGAAGAAGTGATCGAGGACAGAATTCTCGGGGACTTATGAGCAAAAGTGGTTTTGACAAATATGTTGATCCCACAGAGGCACCTCGATTATTGGAATATAATTTTAGCATCGATGCATCAGAAATTATATCGGCAATCGGAAGGCTCAAAGATACTAGATGGCCCAGACCCATACAGACCGATCCTTCCAAAGAAACCCCAATTTGATGTGCAAGTATCATGGCACGCATGGTCACAGGGCCGAGGATTGCAGGAAATTAAGGGAGGAGGTAGCCCGTCTATTCAATGAGGGCCACCTTCGAGAGTTCCTCAGCGATCGAGCAAAGAATCATTTCAGAGAAAGGGATGCCAATAGGAAAAATGAACAGGAGGAACCGCAGCATGTCATTCATATGATCGTCGGTGGGGTCAAAATTCCGTAGGGACCCATATTCAAACGCACTAAGGTATCAATCATTAGGGAAAACCTAATCCGAGATTATGTGCCAGAAGGCACGTTATCATTCAACGACGAAGAAGTAGAAGGAATTTCTCAGCCCCACAACAACGCTCTGGTAATTTCTATCTTATTAAATAAAGTTCAAGTTAAGCGTGTTTTAGTGGATTCAGGTAGTTTGGCAAATATCATTCGATCGAGGGTCTTGGAGCAGCTCAGCTTTCAAGATCAAATTGTGCCTGCAACTCGGGTCTTAAACGGCTTCAATATGGCCAGTGAATCAACTAAAGGGGAGATTATCCTACCGGTTAACGTGGTTGGAACCATTCAAGATAAGTTCCACGTAATCGAGGGTGACATGAGGTACAATGCCCTGCTCGGAAGGCCATGGATCCACAACATGAGGGCAGTCTCCTCGACTCTCCACCAAATGATGAAATTCTCGACATCAGAAGGTGTAAAAACAATGTACGGTGAGCAGCATGCTGTAAAAGAAATGTTCGCGGTCGATGAGCTAACACCGATATCAGCACTATCGATCTCGGAAAGGTCGAGCATCAAAGGTAACAGGAATCCAAATAGCAATCACCTCCACCAGCCTCGTCCGAATTGGGGAAGCGGGAAATGGAAGATGAAGAGGAATATTTTTTGACCCCTAGAACTTTTGTCGTTCCCGAAGATTCCGACGCTACCAAATCAACAGTCGAAGAGCTGAGCAAGTTATATTAATCGAGCATCTGCCCGAACGAAAGGTATACCTGAGAACGGGGTTAACCCCCAAACTTAGGAAAAAGCTTATTCAATTTCTTATTGATAACATAATTTGTTTTGCTTGGTCCCACTTAGGCATGACAGGGATCCCACCGGAGATAACAACACCTCGACTAAGCCTAGATCCTAAGTTCAGACCGGTGAAACAAAAGAGAAGACCCCAGTCTGAGGTAAAACACTCATTCATAAAGGACGAGGTTACTAAACTTCTCAAAATAGGGTCCATTCGGGAGGTAAAATATCCCGAATGGTTAGCCAATGTGGTTGTAGTCCCTAAAAAAGGAACAAACTTAGAATGTGTGTAGATTATAAGAATTTAAACAAAGCATGCCCCAAATATTCTTTTCCACTGCCCAACATCAATCGCATGATCGACGCCACAGCCGGCCACGAGATCCTTACTTTTCTCAATGCATATTCCGGGTACAATCAAATTCAAATGAACCCGGAATACCAAGAAAATACTTCATTTATCACTAAGTATGGAACATATTGTTATAATGTAATGCCCTTCGGGCTAAAAAATGCAAGAGCTACCTACCAACGCCTAGTAAATAAAATGTTCGAAGAAAAAATAGGTAAATCAATGGAAGTATATATTGATGACATGCTAGTTAAGTCCTGTGCGCAGAGGACCATTTGGCAAATTTTTAGGAAACGTTCGAGATTTAAGGAAATATAACATGAAGATCAACCCCAAGAAATGTGCTTTCGGGGTCGGTTCAGGAAAGTTCCTTGGCTTCATGGTGTCGAATGGGGGGATCAAGATCAACCCTGATAAAATCAAGGCCATCAAATACATCACCGTCGTGGACAATGTAAATGTCGTGCAAAGGCTGACTGGACGCATAGCTGCCTTAGGCCGATTCATCTCGAAATCTTCGGATCGAAGCCATAGATTTTTCTCTCTACTCAAAAAGAAGAACGATTTCGCCTGGACCCCAGAGTACCAACAGGCGTTAGAGGAATTGAAGTGATACCTATCGATCCCGCTACTGCTTCACACTCCAAAGGCAGATGAAAAACTCTACTTATACTTGGCAGTATCGGAAATCGCGGTAAGTGGTGTCCTGGTTCGAGAAGAGCAAGGTACGCAATTTCCTATTTTTTATGTAAGTCGAACCTTAAGAGAAGAAGAAACTAGATATACACACTTAGAAAAATTGGCATTTGCACTAATAAGCGCCTCTAGGGAGCTAAAACCATACTTTCAATGTCACCCCATATGTGTATCAACCACTTACCCGCTTCGTAATGTTTTGCACAAGCCCGAACTGTCAGGCCGATTGGCCAAATGGGTCGTCGAACTCAGTGGGTACGATATCATAAATCAACCCCGAATGACCATCAAGTCTCAAATTTTAGCGCACTTCGTGGCTGGTTTCACGCCAACCCTCGTACACGAAGTTGAAAATGAACTCTATTAAAATCGGGTACATCGCCGGGGGTGTGGACCCTTTTCGCAGACGGCGCTTCGAATGTGAAGGGGTCTGGGCTAGGCATCATTTTGAAGCCGCCCACGGGAAACACTATTAGGCAATCCATCAAAACTTCTAAGTTTACTAACAATGAGGCCGAGTACGAGGCCATGATTGCAGGTCTCGAACTAGCTAAAAGCTTGGGAGAAGAAGTCATTGAAGCCAAGTGTGACTCTTTGCTGGTGGTGAACCAAGTAAGCAAAACCTTCGAAGTTCGAGAGGATAGAATGCAAAGGTATTTGGACAAGCTGCAGGTAACTTTGCACCATTTTAATGAATGGACCTTACAGCATGTACCTTGTGAACAAAACAGTGAAGCTGATGCGCTTGCAAATTTCGGGCCATCGGTCGAGGAGGACAAGATCAGCTCTGGGACTGCCGTTCAACTCTCGAGATCTGTGATCGAAAAAGGTCACGCCGAGATAAACTCTACAAGCTTAACCTGGGATTGGAGGAATAAATATATTGAATACTTGAAAAACGGAAAGCTCTCATTGGACCCTAAAGAGTCGAGGGCCCTATGAACCAAAGTTGCTCGATTCACATTGGTTGAAGATGGAACATTATACAGAAGGACATTCGACGGACCATTGGCAGTATGTTTGGGACCAGGGCACACCGGTTATGTTCTACGAGAGGTCCATGAAGGCACTTGTGGGAACCACTCAGGCGCCGAATCTCTGATTCACAAAATCATTAGAGCATGATACTACTGGGATAGCATGGAAAAAAACACTTAGGAGTTTGTTCGAAAATGTGATAAATATCAAAGGTTTGCACCGATGATCCACCAGCCCGGAGAACAACTTCATTCGGTCCTATCCCCATGGTCATTCATGAAATGGGGGATGGATATCGTCGGCCCTCTGTCATCGGCCCCAGGTAAAGCTAAGTTCATTTTATTTATGACTGACTATTTCTATAAATGGGTTGAAGAACAGGCTTTTGGGAAAGTCAGGGTGAAATAGGTTATAGACTTCATCTGGGATCACATCGTGTTTCGATCCGGGATACCCGCCGAAATAGTGTGCGACAATGGAAAATAATTTATCGGCAGTAAAGTGACGAAATTCCTCGAAGACCATGAAATAAAAAGGATATTATCAACGTCGTATCATCCTAGTGGGAACAGACAGGCCGAATCGACGAACAAAACTATCATTCAAACCTAAAGAAAAGGTTGAACTACACTAAGGGGAAATGGAGAGAAATTCTACCCGAAGTCCTTTGGGCATATTGAACAACATCAAAATCTAGTACGGCGAAAACCCCGTTATCCTTAGTATATGGCTCTAAAGCCTTGATTCCAGTCGAAGTCGGGGAACCCAGTGCTAGGTTTTGACATACAACAGAAGAATCAAATCATGAGGCTATGAATACTAGCCTCGAATTATTGTATGAAAAACAAGAAGCCGCACTCATTCGAATGGTTGTACAAAATCAACGAATCGAGAGATATTACAATAGGAGAACCAACCTTCGTCACTTCAGAGTCGGGGACAATGAGAACCAACCTTCGTCACTTCAGAGTCGGGGACCTAATCCTAAGGAAAGTCATCATCAACACTAGAGATCCTAATGAAGGGAAGGTAAGCCTAAATTGGGAAGGACCCTACCAAGTCCTCGACATCGTCGGAAAGGGATCTATAAGCTTGGCACGATGGATGGGGAATAACTGCCAAATAATTGGAACATATCACTTCTCAAACGATATTATTGCTAAGGTATGACTTTTCCCCTTTTTCATTTATTTATTCTATACTAACTTATTGCAGGTGTTCGATCAAAGGCATCGAGACCTCAGGTTTTAAAGCACGCGTTGCACTATTTTTTTCCTTAGATCGGTTTTTGTTCCAAATGAGTTTTTCCGGCGAGGTTTTTAACTAGGCAACAATTATGTGCTACCTTGGGACAATTCAACAGTATCCAAGGCTTCTTTACAATCAACCTCGAATACTGGGGGACATCACCCTCGGATGTTATATTTTCGAAGAAAGTACTTCGTGTCAAAGGGTATCGAAGGGAAACCTTGTAATGGTCCAAACGGTCAAATGAACCGTGTCTATATAGATTAGTCGATCCCCAATGGAAAAACATGTACGCATGTATAAATTATTCAAATAAGCATTTTTTCCTTATTAAATATCTTGTGTCTCAAAGAAAATTTTCTACTATACGAGCTTCATGCTTATGATTTTGTGAGAAATGGCTCAAGGGCCAAGTAAAATTACACCTCGAACGGTAAAAGGATCAAGGGACAAGTGTAAATACACCTCGAACACTCAGGGACTGCCGTCGACAATCGACATGTTCGAATTATCTAAAGACCTCAAAGAGGCACCCCTCAATTTATAGGCCAAGACCATCATTCTCGGGGACTAACGCTTCGAGCAAGTTTGAAGTGCTATTGGGAAATAATCCCAAGGGGGATACCCAAAGTCTACGGCCAAACTAATGCGGCTCAGATACGTATGAATCCCGCGGTAAAAACAGGCCTTCGAATTTTTTGAAAATCGGTTACAAAAAGGCTACCCTCGGCAAAATAATAAAAATAGGCTTCGGTAAAATTAGCCCTCGAAAAAAATTAAGTGGTATCAAACTATCCTAACACAAATATGCTAAGGCACAAAAAGCAACGGGATTTCGATCAACATTGAACCCTCAAAAAACCCAACGGGTAAAGAATACATACTAAGGCATAAAGAATTTTTTGCCAAGTTTTTAAGCCGAATGAGGGGGAAAATAGCCATTCTTTAGAGGTCATATCAGCCCAATATAAAGAGCCTAAGGTCAAATACACTTAGAGTTCGAGATCTTGTTCTTACTCAATTCGAACGTAAGGGTTCCACTATTTCGAGCTCAAATAAAAACTGACTTGACTATGGCTCGAGGATTCATCATTACTTGATATAAAACTTAAGGGTTCTGTGATGCAAGTTCGAACCATATTTGAACTTGACTATTGTGATTTCGATGAAGCCACCCAAAACCAAAATCTCGAACGCATCGTTTGAAGCATAAAATTGTGCTAAAGTTTTACAAGGCACAAAACATGTTTGAAGATAAAAATTGAGAAGGCATCCAAAAGAAAATGTTCTTTATATATATATGAAGAAATATGTGTACAAGAGATCGACAAAGGTCTTAAAAAAAGGAAAAAGTAACAAAGTCCTAACTATGACCAGGATCAACCTTTTCATTGGGGGTAGCTTCTCCTTCGGGCTCTTCGCCATTGTCAGATCCACCTCGACTGCCTTCATCATCAGGATCTTCATTATTAGAGGAGGAAAGTATCCTGGCATCGGCTTCAATCACCTTAGCTTGAGCTATCTCCTCAGAGAGGTCAAAGCCTCGAGCGTGAATTTCTTCGAAGGTCTCCCTCCGGGATTGGAACTTTTCTAAGTCATTACTCCATCGCACTCGATCAGAAGCCTCCCTTAGCTGTGTTTGATCAACCTCGACATCGGCCAGGTACATGGCTATAGACTTGTCAGCCAAGACCTTCGTCTTCTCGACCTCCGCCTTGGCCTCAGCAAGCTCGGCCTCGAGCTCCTCGATCCTTTTGGCATGGGCTGAGTTTCTCTCTTTAGTTCTCCGAAGTTGAACTTCGCCAATGAAAGTTTGGCTGAGGCAGCCTCTTTTTCCACAACAAGGCGGTCCATGTTCTCCTTCCACCGATCACAGTCAGCTCTGACTTAATCGACTCCACCCCACCCCCCCCGGAGAAGCTCGATCCTTTCAACATTTTACTGCAACTGAGATATTGAAGTATTAGCCTCCACATTTGGGCCGAGTCCGTACTTTTTCAAAAGGATAGTAACCTGCTCGTCCAGCTCGGCCTCTTCCTTATGAGCCTTGGCCAAATTCGCTCGAAGTTCCTTTAGCTCTTCATCTTTTTGGCCGCAAAGAAGCTTTAAAGCATTCCTCTCCTCCGAGGTTTTGTGGAGCTCGGCCTCGCATTGGCCCAGGTCAGCTCGAGACTTGGTAAAGGCCTATACAAAAATAAAGGTATAAGTAAGGCATAAAGAAAGAAGGGAAAGAATAGGAATTACAACAACTAATGCTTACCCGAGATAGGAGACATTGGGCCTCTTCGAAGAAAATGGAAGCATCATTGAGGTCGGAGGCATCATCGACCCTAGTGAAGCAATCCCGAAAGGGATCCCCTACACTAGAGACTCTGCCTATGTCGGGGTTCTTCATGTCCCGAGCCTCTTGTATTTCCTCCTAAGAGTAAGTTGGCAGAGAAGGCGAATGGCCTGCTGTCATGGCCCCGAGCAAGTCACTCGAGGCGCTCTGATCGGCCTTCCGAGTTTTAGAATCGGCCCGTCCGGTATGTTTGCGGATGGTTGAGAGATGATCTCGACCTCAGGCGATTCGGGGTCCTCACCCGAACCTTTTTTGGAAGCCTCCACATCATGAGGCTTGATTTCAACAGCTAACTCCGGCTCTGAAGGTTTAGCAGCCTCAACGGCCTTCCTGGGTCGAGCCATTAGTGCCGAGGCACCGCCTTCTTCTTCTTCTTCTTCTTCTTCTTCTTCTTCTTATTCTTATTCTTATTATTATTATTATTATTATTATTATTCATCTCTCAGGTTTCGTACCGAGTCCACCGTGAGAGAAATAACCTTCCTCCTGATCCTTCGAGGTTTGGGTTTGGGGTCCTCGGATAGCGAGATCCCTTTCCTTTTATTGTCTTTCCCTGGTTTCAAAATCGGGGACTTGGCCTCTTCCTCGCCACTCGGGGGCCTCAATATTGCATCTTTGGTCAGGCCTCCACAAAAGAAGCTTAGTAATAAATAAATATACGGAAAGTATTTCCAATATAAGGAAGAAGATCCTTATCATGGTTCTTTGCTTCCCATCTGCCCTTTGCCAAGTCACGCCAGCTGCGCTCGGCATGGAGGAAGTTGAGTCCAACTTCCAAACCCAATCTTCAAGGTCGGGGACTGCGAGAGGCATCCAGGCAATGGTTGCATAACATATGGAAATGTTATATAAAGCAATAATAGGTACGAAGATCAATTCGTAATACATTACTTACGATCGGGGTTCCACTCCTCGGGGAATGGCATTTTCTCCTCCGGTATGATGTCACAAGTCCTTACCCGCACGAACCGGCTCATCCAACCCCGATCCTTGTCCTTATCGATGTTCGCAAACAAGGCCTTCGTTGCTCGGCGTTAGAGCTTGATCAGTCCTCGGTAAAGTCGATGTCGGTACAACCACATGAGGTGGCTAAGAGTGAACCCCAGCCCTCGGCCTTGTTGGAGAAGAAGCATAGCATGATCACAATGCGCCAGAACGAGGGGTGAACTTGGCCGAGGGGGACCCGGTATCTTTTGCAAAAATTGACAGTCACTGGCTCGAGGGGACCCAATGTGAAGGGGTAAGTGTAAGCACTTAAAAACCCCTCCACGTGAGTAGTAATGCATTCTTCAGGAGCAGGGATTTGTACCACTACTTACGGCCCCCAGTTACAATCCCTCTTCATGGCTTTGAGGTGGCTCGTCATTATGGAGCAGATGTATCTCGACACATGCTCACATCAGCCTGGGCCTGATGAAGGGTTCTCGACCTTAAAATCGGATTTTAAAGTGCATGGATCGGGAACATACTCGTGAGGGAGCGGTTCCACCAGTGTTTTGTCACCGGCCGGCCGGGAAGAAGAGGAAGAAACTTTCTCCTTTTGTGGGATGATTTTGGAGGTTTTCGCCATTAATTCAGGTAAAGAAGAGTGAAGGAAGGTGAAACTAGGTGTTTTCGGTGCTAACAGGGTTGACTCAACAGGCGGTGAAAGAGAGGAGATAGAGAAAGTTAAAAAAACTTAGAAGTTTGATGAAAGCAAAAGTAAAGTTTTGATTCCACAAAGAAGTCTATATTTATATATTCACGGCGACGGTCCGGTGGTGCTAGTGGTCGACCACTCGCTGACAGGCATTAATGATTTGGGGAACTGTGCCGATGCGACATTTCGGTCACTTCTGTCGCTTACGTCATAAGGTTGACATCATAATCGAGGTCTCCAGAAAATCGAGGCTCAAGTCGTTTCTTATCATTTTACTCTAAGAAACGAGGGGACTATCTGTATACGGTAGAAATCGGGGCTATCCGGTTTCATTCTTTGATCGAGAGAGGGAAGTCACGTCAAAAGGCTAGGACGTCGAGTCCGGAATCGAAGTCGCTTTCCAGATTGAGGTCGACATCAATAATCGAGGTAAGAAAAGAACAAACTCCGAAATGACGTCGGTATAGCTTAATAACAGAAAGGGCGAGATATCCGCGACATGTCGAGGATCGTGGCGTGAATTTCGGAATGGATTGATCTTTGGCAGTTAATCAGTTGTCAATATGATTTCCCGCTATAATTAAAAGTGTACCTTATTTACAACTCCTCTACTATATAAAGAGGAATCCCATTTATTTGTAAGGATCATCATTGTTCACTGATAAAAATACATGCACTCGTTATTGTCTTGATATCTTACTTACTGTTCATCGGAATTACTCTTTACTGTTCTTACTATCCTACCTCAAGACTGTCTCGAATCGAAGTAGAGGCATTGCTTGCATAGTGGTTTGATTTATCTTATTGTCTAATTTATTTATTTAATTCTTTGTTTATCAATTGGTATTGGATTAAATCACATATCCTTAAAACCCCAATATAAGTTTAAATGTTACTCAATTTTTAGGGTAAACACATCCGTACGATAAAACTAACCTATATTATGATAAAAATAAAGGTACAAACAAAAAGGGAAAGTTTCATAGGGAAGCAATGATAAAGTATGTATTTGAAATTTCTCTATGATCGATTATGACAACCTCAAATTGTCTATTTGAACTATGGTGAAATATAATCGACTTGGCCCAGAATGTAGACGTATGAAGATTTTTATCTATAGCACGGCTTCACAAAAGGAAATAAATTAAAACATAATATCAAATTAGGAGATATTATGATGATAATAGCATGCTGTCTTCACACAAGGAAATGATAATGTCAACTAGTAGATGACTAGAACACCAATTGACCAAGTGCATATGTAGTTATTATATGATAATATTCTAGCAAAACCTTAGACTTAATAGGAAATCCAGATATTAATTGACTGGAATGTCTCTTTATTAACATTGTCGTTCCACAATATGTCTCCTCATCAAAAAGTTGTTCTAGTCCTATTAGTTACAATATGCCTTCTTGAGCCAACCATCTTATCCTATTAGCTATTTGCCGGCGCGTCGCCGGGTTTTTGGCCGGGGCACCATTGCCATCGCCATCGCCATCGCCTCAGATTTAGCTAATCATGTGTTTCTATAGGTTGGTTTCGAGGGGGTTCTTTTCAGATGGGAAAGGAAACTTTGAATCATTTTTTATTACTTCCAATAAAGCCAAAAATTTTATTGCTCTCACTTAGATCAAAAGGGGAAATACTTTAGCAACAATTGAAAACTGTCGTACAACATAAAGGTTTTGACGGAGTAGTAAGTATTCCTTCGCCCTTAACCAAATATCTCAAGTTTGGAGCCGTCTTTAGGAGGAAGCGTCTTACTCCTAACATGCGACTTTCCAGCACCATAAAAATTGAAAAAAAAAACGAGAGAAGAGAATCGAACCAAGGCAATCCACTTGTTCATACTTAAAGGATGTTTTATATCCAGCAGTATTTATAAAGGATCAAAATATTCCTATGCCTATACTTTCAGGTACTGTCCTGGTTTTTCGCTCTATTGCTTTCAGTAACATCAAAATGGGAAATATCTAAAGACTACCTTAATACTAGACAATGTCATACAACAATGGAAAATATCTAAAGACTAAGGTTTAGCAATTATTAAACGTATACAAGAGTTTTTCATAACATCTGTTTCACACAATGCTTAATACTAGACTATGTCATACAACAAGTATATCTCGAGGAAGATACACTATCAATTAACAATTGACATCCACACCAGGTCGCGCTCATAACTACATCAGGTCTCCGATGTGAAAGGGAACAACGTTTACAAGGTGAAAACGGAACAATGTAAGCAAGGGAACTCAGCCAAAATGGATCCGCAAAATCACGAACTCAAATTGTAGAGCATGTTTAACAATTGACAAGGTCTGTCCCCCATCCTTTGCATCTCTTATAATCTGCCATGAGATAGAACAGCAAAAAGATATTCTCTTCTGATTAAGGTATATCAAAGGAAACTTCCTGGTGGAGCAGCAACTGTTAGTAGTACTTGCTCCAAGTACTTATCAGAAAAGATATAAGAGACATCATGCTTGAAATGAATACTAATCAAATACCACTACACTGTCGAAATCCTGAATGAACTGAAGCTAGTAGAGAGTCAACTGTAAAACAAAATTCTTGTACATTTCTCTGGAAAATGATTTCCAAAGGTAACACTAGTATAACAAAAGTTCAACCCCTAAATTCTAAGAAGACTTGCCAACTTCAATGAGGTTGCAATATGTCGATCCTACAAGCGAAACGAAATCTACACAACTTTTCTCCTACCAATCACCTTTGGCGTCGTTGAAGAGGGTTGCTGCGGCTAAATCATGATTTCACATCTTATATTCAATAACTGAAAGCTAAGGACCGAGATGTGACCATTTACTAGCAAAATTTGTAGAGCTAGTGCACGAGAGCCCCATTGCATAGTGAGGATAAGAACGACCAGCAACACGCCAGCCCTCGCCACTGTTTCTTGCATCACCACTTCTCAGTCTTCTTTCTGCTTAATATTCAAGGGATGAAAAATCAGCTTCTTTCAAAAGACAATTCTTTCGAGAAAATGATCTTCCAGAACAATTAAATCCTCCTGTTGAGATGTAGGTATGATGCATTGACAAAGTTAAAAAATGTTTCACCAAAAAAAAAAAAGGAAATAGGCAGTGAATACAAAGTACTCCTATCAGTCAGAGCATCATTTGTCAACACATTAATACGATGTACTCTGCGGCCTTCATCTATTTGATCTAATTTATATGTGAGTATTTAAGAGAAGGATATAAGCAACTATACAATCTCCAAGATATAATTGAACTTGCAATGATTACTAAACCCAACTCTAATGTCTTCTCCATTAATCTAACATCTAAACTACAACAATTTTTTTTTAAATTAAACTCAAACAATTATTTTTTAAGTGCTTCAGCTTCTATTTTGTGTTCGCGCTGCGATTGTTAGTGTCTTATTGGCAAGAAGGCAGCATCCAATTTATATTTCGTTCACCGTAAGCACTTTTGCCTCAAAAGACTTCTCTAAGAATTTATGAATGGCTTATAGTACATCATAATACATGACACAGTCAAAGATCCAAGTAAAACAAGCTAGAGAAACTGGGCTGTAAAGGCACATGAGGAAGCAGACTTGACAAACACATAATAAGCAAAAACCGGATAAACACAAAGGAAAATACTATGATTCGAATGAACTTCTCCATATCATGAGTTTGAGGTATCCTTAGAACCAACTAAAAATATTACCTTTGATAATGCGGTGAAGATGGTCGATCAGGAGAAGACCATTGCCCAGAGACTGCATGAAATCTCTGTTCCTCAAGTGCTCCCCTTAGTCGACTTCCATCGCCTGACTGGATTTGTTCATTTACACCTGAGAAGCCTACTGAACTCACAGATCCGAACTCAAGCTGTTCTCCATGTGAATTATATGTAGAATTATGGTCAAAAGGATAAAACATTACAGCAGGAGGGGTTGAAGACATTGCACTTGGGTTCATTGATGTTAAAGGATACATGCCATACACCGTATTGGGAGGGACACTCGGGCTTGAGTTTGCATGCAATGGACCATTTTGGGACGGATATGAAGAGGAGTCGTGTCTATGAGAGCTCCATGATCTGTCAGTTCGGCTCTCACTGGACACTGGCCGATCCAATCTTGAGTTTAATTTCTCAGATTGGCTATGGTTGTAGTTGCGCCCACCAGCTGGGGATTTCGAATTCGCATTCCAGTTACCCTCTCTGTCACCAAAGTTATCATTTCTGTCATGGTTATAATTCCCCCTTCTTGTACCAGAAGAGTGACGATCCCTGACCGAAGCCTTCTGAAGTAATAGTCAAATCACAAAGATAAAATATCCACTAGAAATGACAGTACCACACATCTTAGTGAAACGGATCTTATACAGCAAAACAGAAGAGTAAGCACTGAACAGACATGAAATCTAGTTTCACCAACTAGAGAGACCGGGCCAGTGTGTGATGTGTCTGAGCCTCATGAACATAGAATAGGCAAGATGCTCATTGCACCCCTCGGCATATTTTGAAAAACATCGTAAGGCAAAGCGGGGTGAGGCTTCACTTAAAACAATACATTCTTTTAAGACTCTGGACAAGCATAACTTTGTTTTTAAATTACGTAAACTCGGGACAAGCATAATATCCACATCCCACCAGTGATAGAAGCATAACTTGTAGCAATGCTTAAATTATTGTTCGAAAAGAAACTAGTGAGATATTGAGATGATTTTATTGATCTAAAGTCGATCTCGAGGATCTGAAGAAGAAGAAAATGCTAATATAGACAAGTGAAGATAAAGATGTGCAAGAATTCCACATGCATTTTATATAATAATATAGCCCTGCACCCTTCTCCAACCACACATTCTAGGATCAAACATACAATGGAATAGAACAAATATCAACCAATAAACAGGATTATTGAGAAGATTTCTTACTGGATTTGGCAAATATGTTCCAGTCCCGCTACGATATCTCGGCATCTCATCTACATAATGTTGAAGCATATTGGGAGGTTTTTTTGAAGCACACTGTAGCGGTGAAATGGGTAGTATACGAGGAGGACCACAGCTCATCAGCTGAGTAAAAAGGTTCATGTTTGCTGACATCGGTCTTCCGGGACCATCCCAGGGGAAACGGCTCTGTAAGTATGCAGGCGGTACCATAACAGGAGAAGGATAAACAAGAGGCCCAGGCCTTGGATTTTGGCAAAACCGTCCATATTGTAAATTTTGCCAATGACTAGCAAAGTCACTGTGAAGTATATCGGACTTATGTTCATCAGGTGCTTCTATTGAAGTAGCCCCTCCAACAGCGCGGGAAGTATTTAGATTTTCAGTTCCCTCAGAAGGATCAGGATTATCAAAGCATTCTTCTCTTGCGAAGTGGCTGGTTGATACATCCGGAGTTCCAGACTCGGGTGGAATATTATATACTGGAAGCATTGTAAGAAAGGGAACTGGTGGTCCGGTGGGATAAAATGCAATAACCCCCCCAGAATTATCCGTCATTCTTTGCCGAGAACCAGGCCCTATGAGCATTGGTGCAATGGGTATTATTGGGTCAGATCCACTTGTCTGAGCACCTTCATATTCAGGCATATGTTGCCTAGCAATGTGCATGGAAATAATGCCTTGGCTACTCTCAGCCATTTCGGTACTAAAGTTTGACACAGAGTTCCAATCCTGATCATCCTCCACGGCTTGGTTAGATATACGGTCAGACATCATCTTACCTTTTCCGTAACCAATAGTTGGCTCAGCAGCACCTGTTTTATTTCCCTGTCTTCCCCTTGTTGACTTTATACTTTTAGTAGAAGACCCATCCCAAGAACTCTCAGAAGAGGTTTTGCTCTGAGCAGTGGATGAGAACCTTGAACTTGCCAATCTTTCTTCAGCATAAACGTCGCTCATTCTTATGTTATCTTGAAACTGAATATCATCAGAATGTTCCTCCTTGATTGGCCCACGTTTTTCCTTTGTATGCTTCTGCTGAGCTCTATTACTGGAGCGAGTCACCCAAGATGAAGGAACAAAATTAGAACCTGACTGGACTGCATGCGGTTTATCATCAAATTGAGGTGTCTCATAATTTCCGTTTTCCGAGTCAAATTCAATGTTAGAACCTGCATCTGGCACATGCCAGAAATCTTTGATTGCCTCGCCTGAGTTCATATCTGTAGAACTAAAATTTTCATTATTCCGGCCAATTGAATCTTCAGAAGTTGGACTCAACCCAAGGCCTGGGAAGTAATGATTTAAGTGCGGCGAAATCATACCATGAGAAAATTGCACATTGGAAAATGCAGGAAAATTAGTGGGAACTGATCCTGGAATATTTCGTTGATTATATCCCATAGAAGCCAGAACAGAAGGCGAGATAGGGAAAGGCAGTTGGGCTGCAGCCCAATTAAATGGCAAATGAACTTGGCCATTAAAACCATGGACTGAAGTAGATGCCATCAGATTCACAAGATCTTGCTCATCCTGATGCATCATCCCCTGTGTACTACAAAGCTCTTCACTCGGAGCATCCAATCCCGCATCTCGATTAAAGCTATTAGATCTACTGTTGGAGTTAGCGACGGCTTCGAGACTTTGATGAGATGGAAAATGTCTGATCGATGAAGTGACAGATCGACCATTCTGGCTTGCTAAAGTTTCAGATCCTTCATTCTTCCTCCAGTTACTGCTGTCCCGCCTCAATGGAGTAGGTTGCACTTTTGCAGTCTCCTGAGCTTTTCCGCGCCTTCCTTGTGTAGTAACTTCACCATACGTGTCAGTCAGCTCAGGACTAGACTGTGTTCGAGAAAATACAAACCTACCCTGTGTATCATTCTCTATTTGATCACATTTCAGATTTCTCTGAGTTTTCTTTTGATCAGATACCCTTGAGGTGCTCAAATTACCATGGTTCTTTTGGGCGAAATCGTTCATTCTAGAGAAGCTTCCAGACGAATCATTACCATGTTGAGAGGAAACAATCCGTGATTGAGTTTCTTCCATCTCAACCTCACGACCGGAAGATTTGCCATTCACTTTTTTTCCACTGGAGTTGACCCTAAAATACGCGGAGTCAGGTAGGTCATCCGGTGTTGACCCAGGTGCATCAGGCCTTTGACCACTACCATGTCTGTCCAGTGTATTCATAAAGAACTGATTTACTTCATGAATTAGATCTTCTTTGGGGCAGTCCAGTAATCTTGCCAGTCTTTTGGCACCAAATCCAAATGCACTCCGTATCCTAAAGAAGTTGCCTGCCAACATATATAAATCATGTCCACAGAAAGCAGCAAAACAAATAATGCTAAGAATCCATTCCGGTGCGAACAACCATAAAGTGCCTTCTAGAACTGAGCAAATAATGTTTATAACGCTAAGCAATGATAAATGGTCTCATAAAAGTACGTGTGTCTCAATATTTTCAACATTCAAAATTAGTCAATAGATGTTTGCCTATGACTGTTGACTAAGCAATAGAATGGTAACTTTGTGTTCTTCAAAGGCCCGACAGACCTTGACAGCAGAAATTTAAAATAAATACGCTGTACAATGCCCGACTTACAAACCTTTCACTTAAATATGCTAAATATCATATAGAATAGTCTTTTCTTAAAGATAGTCAGATAGCAATAAGTTTTATGAACCAAGAAAAATGAAATCTATGGAACTAGATATAAGTAAATCCTCATAAGCTAAGATCCCCATATGCCTAATAAAAACAGAATTACAGCAACTACTTTGAACAAGGATTAACTGACGCCAAGGGATGTCATTAAGAAATTTTCAAAGTTTGAGTACCTTTACTCACACTGCGGCCAAGGTTGTTGTTTACTCGTAAAGGATCAATCACATTAAAATGTTTAGAAACGAACGCTTGTCCTTGGTTTTCCTGGCCAACAGGGAAAACAGCATATACGGAGCTACAGGCATCAAGAAACAATTTGCTGAGGAGCAATTCTCCCTCATCTTTTCGAGGAGGTTCCGCTGCATGTTTCCAACTATACTTAAGCTAACAACTAAACTCACATCAACGTATAGGAAAACAAAACTAAAATTGACTCTTCCACATATTTGTTACCAGTGACATCAGGAAGAGAACTAATCGGCACAGGCCCCCACAAGCTAACACAAAAGTTGTCCCAATCAAAATTGCTGAAGAACTCCAAGAAGCGATATAGAACCTGCAAGTATAAATATAAAACCTTAAAGGATAGAGATGATGATGAATGCAACATTAAGAACACTTTAAACAAAAGATAAAAAATAAAAGTTACAAGTTAGTCACCTCAAGTGGCCCCGCGAACGAATTGTTGAATACATGAAATATGTAAAGAACTAAGGTCTCCAAGGCATAAGTTGAAATAAGACCATGATGAGCACCCAGTATACGGCTCTCATAATAACACCAGGCCTTAATCAAAATAATGCTGCGCTTGAACAAATGATTCTGGTTTATTAGGTGATCGACCTACAAAAGATGAACATGCAAATTAAAGATTTTCCTTTCCCTTTCCTCAGGACTCAATACTCATCTTGTTTCTTCATTGGTTTAGTCTGTATTTAAAAGAAAGTATTTCGCATGGTATGTTAAAGTGATGCGCATATCATAAAATATCAAGTTTTTTAGTATAAAAGTAGAAACTGCACACCTCCTCAAGGAAGCAAAGGGTACACAAACCCCCTAGCTGATTGAAAGATATGTCAACCACGATGTTTTCAACTAAACATTTTATTAACTTCACCTGCAATAGAAAAGGGATGAGAACAGTGATAAGTGAGTGCAGAGCAAAATAAAGTTACAACTGAAGTAAATCAAGTATAACAACCAAGAATACAAGCAGCAGTTGCCTTCTCTAAGCCTTATAATAAGACAACAATATAAATAAATTATTGATTACTCAAGTTAAATATTAGCTACTAATTCAAACGACATTTCTATAAAATATATTAAAAAAGTTTCTTCCCCAACACTATAATATCCTCACTAGCCAAGTTCAATCCCAGATACAAGTGTACAGAAGCTGTCAAGAAAGCTCAAGAGTATCCTGTTGTCAGCTCTAGACAGACAAACTGACAAGCAGAATAAGGGGAAAGAGAATACTCCGTAAACTAAGGCTTACATAAATAACAAAAAGGGAAAAAACGAAATTCTTTTAGCATGATGTTTACTTCTATCTCCAAGCTCAGAAGAAAGCGAGAAAATACAGTTATCATGATAGATTTCATTTTCTTAATGATATTGCTTCGAGGCACAAACAAAATGCAGATAATATTCAGGCAACAACAAAAAAAACTATTTTCACCCCATCTGTTGTTTTCACAATTGGACAAAACCCCTGAATGGAGCAGGGTTAAGCTCCACTTACTGCAGAAAAGAAAATCTACAGACACCAGCATTTTTCTAGCATGTATTGATGCAGGAAATAAGAGCACATTGCATGCAGAATCTAAAGTAAATGGTGGTTGTGTAGAGGACATACTTCAGCTTGGATGTACTGAACCTCCTTGACACGAAATTCAGCATTTTCATTTTTCTCTTCCTCCTCTAACATATCCCGAACCTGATAAGCCCACGTATCTTTCAAAGTTTGGTTATTACTGAAGGCAGTTAAATCAATGTCTCCATCAGGAAGATAAGTCTTCAACGGTACTGAACCAAAAGTGAAAACCTGGAAAAAAGCAAGTTGATCAAAAACTAAAAATATTTAGCAGTGAAAAGCCTCATATTAGTAATCCACAACAGAGGGCTTGCATATTTATCTTTTTCTTTCAGCAATAAAAGTAAGAGGACAAAGTACTGTGTCTGTATTGCAACTCTAAGTAATCCTTCTTTACCAAGAAAATCTTACACCAGAATGAATGACATAGTAAACTGCACCATAAACACTAATGATAAAGATTCACTTTATCATCATAACAATAATCACTTCCCCTCGTCAATGAGATACAACAATATTTGCCACGCTATCTCAGTCAGTTGATCATGATGATTTCATGCCTTTATTGATTACACGGCCACATTGTTAAGTTTGAAACACTCCAAACCAGCAGTCCACCTAGATTTGTTCTTTAGCCACATATACTGCACCCCACACAGCAAATATTTCCGCTCTCCCACTTCAGAACTCATTGAGCTTCATCAATGAGCTATTGTTCCTATAATCTACTCCACTTCCTTGACTCATCATATCAGAAATCAAGGAAAATGACATATCCTCAGTCCATTGAAATCTTTTTTTTTGGTGACGTGGTGTCCGGCTAACTTGCATGCACCTTAACTATTCCACTAGGTACCTGCTACCTTCCATCGGCACAGGTACCGGGTAACTCTGCCCACCAAACTTAGGCAAATGAGAAGAAATCACCTAACGCTTTTTGCCTCTACTAGAATTTGAACCCGATATCTCATGATTCTCCTCCTACTTCATTGACTACTTGGCCACGCCCCACTCTATTGGAATCTTATATGTGCTATGACATAAGAATAACACATAACATAACTCTTATTTACTCCCTCAGAGTCAGAAAGCATAATTTGCTTAGCAAAGCAGAATAACGCGCTCTAATAATTTGAACAAGATATCAAGTCATTTCAAAAGTTAAAATAGTTTTATATTGGCCATTGTTTCAACCACTGTATACTCAAATGCCAATGTCATCGAAAACAACTACAAATTCATTTTTTAGTTTTCATAGAGGTAACTAGGTCGTATCAAAATGGATCAGCCAAATATTGCATATGGAACTTCTACACAGCTATTTTACCAGAATGGAGCAACACAACCACCATAGTTTCAAACATTGTACACTAAGGTGCCAAACAGAGGTTTTCTCCAGGATTTGAACTTTATGGCTTCGAGATTCTTGGATAGCGACCTCAAGTGCTAGTAATTGGGTTCAAAATGTACTGTCCATACATAGTTAGCTGAATTCTTAACACACATACAAAGTTTGGGCTACAACTATTGGGCCCGTATACTACACTTTACATTCTCCCCTGGTGCTGAAGTCATTGAAGACAATTTAGAATTCATTTTTACGTAGAGGTAACTAGGTCATTCTTCACAATGGATCAGCCAAAGATTTCATATGAAACTTAGATAAAACTTAGATAAAACTTATACCATAAGAAAAATTTCAAGATGACCTGACAAGGGAAGCACTTCATGATGAGGCATTGGACGTAATCAGCAACAGCATTTCTGCGCTCCTCGGATGGCTGGTTAGGCTGAATACAGCAAATTAACTCAGCAGTCCTTTCCTCAGCCCTTGACCATCTCTCCGTGTCAAGGGCTCGGATCATCGGTTCTGATCCTGCATTGGGCAATAGCCCGTTCGGACATAGCCCACTTGGCTCTGCCCATCCCTCACGTTCTCCCATACACCACTTTTCTGCTAAGCTAGCAGCCCCACTAACCAGTTATGTCAAATACAATAGTACAATCTAAATTCCAATAAACCACAAGAATATAGTAAACAAAATGGACTTTAACACCCAGTGCAATACTACCATTAATCAAATACAACAATAACTCTTTTGCGATATGCTCCTATGTATGAAATAAAAAGCCAACCTTTACACACACACAAAGCAGAAGAAAAAGAAGAAGAAAAAACCTAAAAGGCTAACACAGAAAGTTGTGATAGCACTTCTTGATCAAGTGATTTAAATGGAGACAGATTAGATTTTTTCCAAAAAGTAAAAAGAAAAATATCTAATTAAAAAAAAAAAAAACCCAGAAATTTCTTCTCGTTTCTATGTAATATAAATATAAATATAAATGATAAAGATGGAATTTTGAATTATCATTTCAAGAAAATTATGAGGATCTTGAAAATCCAGGGAAAAAAACAAAGAAAAATAACTAGAAACAAGAGGGGGTGTGGGAAATGACAAGCAAAAATCGAAGTGCGCGCGTGTGTGTGTATGTGAGAGAGAGAGAGAGAATCAAGAATTCAAGAATGATGGAGGAATTGGCATTGACGTTTTTTTAAGATGTAAGGGGATTTGATTTTATGATATATGTTGTTCTGCAAGAAAAGTTAGGGAAGGAAGATATGTTTGTCTTTCTTGTTCTTTTTTTATTTTATTTTTGTGGTTTTTTGGATTTTTAATCAAAAACTGAAACTTATATGGCGCTGGGTTACGGGGATATTTGCTTATGATATTGTAATCTAGCTATTTAAATTGCAAATAGTTACTACAATTATTGATATAGTTTTTAGTGTATGTATTATTTAATCAAGTATACTGCGAGGAAGATTTCAAAAGTTGCACCTTCACTCTTGGGCCACCAACCAAACGTGATTATAATGGGAAAATATCCGGCGATTTGCTAGCACTAATAACACATGTATTTACTTTTGAATCATTATTTAAAATATTTTTAATCTTTAACCACTGTTTTAATAAACTTTAACTGTCCGAACGAAAATATTCTTCTTCTCATGTCCTTAATTTTTGAACTTAACTTCAGGACTACATGTCCCTAACTTTTGAACTTGTAACTCTAAGTTCAGGACTTCAATACTACATGTCCTTAACTTTTGAACTTGGAACTCTAAGTTCAGGACTTCAGGACTACATGTTCTTAACTTTTGGGAAGGAATTGCATTTCCTATTTACTCATCACTCTTTTTCTTATTTTCACAACTTTTAGATCTAAAAATAAATTCAAGGAGCTAAGAGCAAATAAACCCTATTACATTAGACTCACTAGAAAGAAAAATAATCAGCACACCGATTATGCACAAGAGAAATGGCAGAAGCATAATAGCTTCAACGTCAACCAAATTTTAAACAAAAAAGTAGAGACGAATCTGAAATATTCACGAAAGCTCCCATTAAACGTCATATCCGAAAAAATTCCACTGAAGTCCATTTCTAACATGATTCGACATAGCAGTGATTTGTACCAGGAGAACAGCGGAGAATACGAAGTCTTTATGTTTCAGGGGAAAACTTTTGAGGTAATTAATGAAATTAATGCATTGGCGTATTTCCATTTGTGAAGGAAAGGGTAACACTATTTTTTCATATTAATTTTCATTGACTAGTGGCTACTTTTGCTCAGCAATTAAAATGTTGGATAAAAAGTAAATACCACTTTAAAAAGTAGCTGCCCCACACAACTTTTATCGATTTGCATCTATACCCGTTTTTTGGACCAAGTTTTAACTTATATCCGTTTTGCAAAAAAAATTACAAGCGTACCCACTTTTCGCGTAAACTTCAGGCATACGGGTCTGAAGTAGCAAAGGCAATCACGCAAACTTCAGCATTCTAGTAGACGGCTGACTTAAGCATTCTACTAGCTGAAGTTTTGTTCTCTATTTGTTGAACTTCAGTATGTTTTAGCTGAAGTGTTATCCTGGATTCAATAGTTTTGTCGTAAAGTTTTTTCAACAACTTCAGCAAAAGATGCTGAAGTTATTTAGTTCATTGTTAAAAATTTCAGCATTAAATAAGCTGAAGTTTTGTCCTGGATTCATTAGTTTTGCCATAAAGCTTTTTCAAAAAACTTCAGCAGAAGATGCTGAAGTTATTTAGTTCATTTGTAAAAACTTTATTAGTTTTGTCATAAACCTTTTTCAAAAAACTTCAGCAGAAGATGCTGAAATTATTTACTTCATTTGTAAAAACTTCAGCACTAAATAAGCTGAAGTTTTGTCCTGAATTCATTAGTTTTGTCATAAAGCTTTTTCAAAAAACTTCAGCAGAAGATGCTAAGTTATTTAGTTCATTTGTAAAAACTTCAGCACTAAATAAGCTAAAGTTTTATTGTGAAGTGTCATATTAATCCAAACTCCTTAAACATACGATTAAACACTGGAAGAAGAAAGGAAGAAGAAATGAGCGCACAGGTAGCAGGATGAAAGAAGCCTGAAGTTGTAAAAATTAGGGTATAGGTTAAATAATTTTAAAAATATGGATATATGTAAAATGGGGGCGCCCAATTTTTACGAAAATATCACTCTATAGACGCTTTTAAAATAGGGGTTTTGGCATGGTGTGACAATGTACTCACACAATTGGCAGAAAATAGCCCTAGTTATAGATATTGGCACCAAATAGCCCATAAATGTATATCACAACAATAATATGTATATCAAAATGTATATCACAACTTTATTTTTCTTCTTTTTTATATATAAGAATATATATTAAAATTTTATTTTCCTTCTTTATTATCAAAAATATAAAATGGTAAATAGAATTATTTAAAATTTATTTTTATCTCTATATTAATGTATATCATAACGAAAATAATTGTATTATTTATATATCAAAGTGTATAACACATCAAATAATGTGTATACCAAATATATATTATAAGTTTATTTTATTCTTAGTGTATATCAAAATGTATATAAATATTTTTTTGTATATCAAAATGTAAATAATTTTTTTTTCTTTGTATATTTCAGTGTATAACATATATTTTCTTGTGGATATATACTAATATATATTGTTATTGATATACAAAATGAGAATTAGATATATTATTTGTATATCAGCATGTATAACATATTAATAATGTGTATATCCATAAACAACAACAACAAAAATCCAGTTTGATCCCAACATGTGGGGTCTGGGGAGGGTAGTCTGTACACCCCTACCTAATACAGGTAGAGAGGTTGTTTCCAGTAGACTGTCGGCTCAAGAAGGGCAAGAAGAAGAAGAGGAAAGCAAGGAGGAAGAAAGATGGAAGAGAAAAGAAAAGGGAGATATAAAGGATAAGTAGTACCAAATAATAGAAACAGGTAATACAATACCTGAGGCGAACAAAACCACATAACG
Source organism: Nicotiana knightiana (assembly GCA_005239525.1). NCBI lineage: Eukaryota > Viridiplantae > Streptophyta > Magnoliopsida > Solanales > Solanaceae > Nicotiana > Nicotiana knightiana. The sequence goes on from ML379342.1 coordinate 79,443, forward strand.
TAATAAAAATTTAAGAATATGAAGGGACATGCATGCTACTAAGACTGTCGGTGAATAACTATAAACTACCTACTAACCTTCTACCTTAATTCTCGACCTCCACACCCTCCTATCAAGGGTCATGTCCTCAGCCAGCACCATGTACTGCCTAATCACCTCTCCATATTACGTCTTAGGCCTACCTCGACCTCTTCTCAAACTCTCCATGGCCAACCTCTCACACCTTCTAACAAGAGAATCAATGTTTCTTCTCTTAACATGTCCGAACCATCTTAGCCTTGACTCCCGCATCTTGTCCTCCACGGAGGCTACTCTCACTCTGTCCCAAATATCTTCATTATTAATCCTATTGATAAAATATATTAAAATTTTATTTTTGTATAACACATTTTAGATTGAAAACTCAAGTTCAAGACGACTCCACACGTGTATTGTAACGATCCGATCGGTCGTTTTGAGCTCTAGTGCGTCGTTCAGCGGTTTGAAATCGTGAACAGCTCCATTTCAGGTATTATGACTTGTAGGTGTGGCCGGAATTGAATTTCGGGAAGTTTAGAGTTGATTTGGAAAGAAAATTCTCATTTCAGAAGTCTTAAGTTGGAAGAATTAACTAAGATTAGAATTTTGAGTAAACGACATCCGAATCAGGTTTTGAAGGTTCCAGTCAGTTCGTATGATGATTTTGGACTTGGGCGTATGTCCGGATCGGGTTTGGATAACCCGGGAGCGTTTCGGCGCATATTATAGAAGCTAGCATTTTAGAAGAATTTCATAGATTTGGGCTTGAAGTGCATTTCAGTGTTGTTGATGTCCGTTTGGGACTCTAAGTCTGGGAATAGCTTTGTATGGTGATTCTGGAGTTGGGAGCGCGATCGGAAGTGAATTCGGACGTCCGGAGGTCATTTTGAAGTCATTTGGCTAAAGATAGAAATTTGAAGGTTTTTGAGAAATCCGACTGGAAGTGGAAGTTTTGATATCGAGGTCAGAATGAGACTCCGAAAGTTGGAGCAAGTCAGTAATGTCAAATATGACTTGTGTGCAAAATTTGGGGTCAATCGGACGTGATTTGATAGGTTTCGGCATCGGATGCAGGAGTTGGAAATTTCTAAGTTCATAAAATTAGGATTTGGGTGTGATTCGTGGTTTCGATGTTCTTTGATGTGATTTGAGGCCTCGAGCAAGTACGCATTATGTTTTGGAACAGGTTGGTATAATTGGACGGGGTTCTGGGGGCCTTGGGTGGATTCCGGGTGGTTAACGGATCAAGTTTGGAAGGTTGAAGAAGGCTGAGGTTGTTGTCATCTGGTGTGACCGCACCTGCGAGGATTTGTCCGCAGGTGCGGCTTTGGCGCCGCAGGTGCGAGAGTGGGCAGGTGCGGCTGGGATCGCAGGTGCGATGGAATTTCTGCACCTGCGAAGGCGCAGATGCGGGCAATGGGTCGCAGGTGCGGATCCGACTGGAGGAGAAGGAAGTCGCAGGTGCGGGCTCTTGGGCGCACCTACGGAAGTGCAGGTGCGAGGGCTGGACCGCAGGTGCGAAAATCGGCCTGGGTAGAATGTTTTAAAACAAAGATTCTTGGTTCATTTTCTTCGTTTCTTCTTTGGCTTAGGCGATCTTGGGAGGCTTCAAAGAGAGGATTCCTTCATAAAATGTCAAGGTAAGTAACTCCTTCATGCTTCTAAGTTAAATACAAAATTATATGCATGGAAATTGGTAGGAATTTGGGAAATATTGAAGAAACCTAGAAAATAGAAATTGGATTTTTAGCCACGAATTGAGCATGAATATTTGTGTAAATTGTATATTTGAACTAGTAAAGCTATGGGTAGAATATATCTTCGAGAAATTTCGGATTTCGGGCACATGGACCCGAGAGCATTTTGGTCATTTCACTAAGCGGGGTTGGGAAATTATATAATTTGGAATGGTTACAAATATTAGAGTATATTTTTATTGGGTTGTCGTTGTTTGGATAGTTTTGGGGCGTTGTGCATCCGTTTGGAGTCATCGAAAGGGCTTGGAGGCCGGTTAAGGAATTTCGGAGCGAGGTAAGTCTCCTTTCTAACTTTCTGAGGGGGAATTGTCCCCCAAGGTGAATTAATTAAGTATATGCTATTATCTTCGGGGGCTACGTACGCACGAGGTGACGGGAGTCCGTGCGTAGCTACTATTATGCCATGTCTGGGTAGTCTAGGACCCACTAGCATGCCTTGTGTGTTGTACTTTGTGATCCTGCCTGTAATATTAAACTGTTAATATAATCGAAATCATAATTAAATATCTAGGGAAGAATAGAGTTCATTTTCTTAATCATTTAGAAAGAGAATTGATTCCTTTGTGGATAATTGTATACCTGGTAGGGTTGTATTATGGAATATCATTAAATTTGGCAATTGAGTTTCAAAACAAAGATTTAAAAGCTATATTTCATGTTCCTTTAAGAAGAATTTTGCTGCTTTCCTGAGGAAAACTGCTTCTTGATAAAAATAAGGATTTATTATGTGGATATGTGTACATATGAGCACCTGAGTTGCAGGTATGATTCGCGAGCAGGCTAGCCTTATTATTTGTATGTATAACCGGTCGCATGATCGATTCGCGAGTGGGGCAGATAGGTGCATCTATGGTTCAAGTCGTTCGACCCTTCGGCAGTGCACAATTTATTATTGTTGGTCCCCGTCATTCACCCTCGGCATTGCATGCGATGATATTTACTGCGTATTTGCTGTGATTTTGCCTGATTACTGGCCTAGAATTTTAAGTTTTCAAGTGAAATGACAGAGATTTAAAGTTATTAAAAAGATTTTGAAAGAAGTTGTTCCTTCCCGTCGATTAATTGTTAGTTGATTAAATCACCCATATTGATTAATTGTTATTAATATGACGAAGATATAAAGTGTTAAACGTGAACGAAGTTGAAAATAATTATTTCTGATTTTAATAAATTGCCTATGATAATCATGCTTAGTGTCACACTTAAATATTCTAAATTGACCTTTAGTAAGTATCTAATTTGACCTCTCGTCACTACCTCTCTGAGGCTAGGAGGGCGACTTACTGAGTACACGTTGTTTTTGTAATAATGCTACACTTGTTGTGCATTTTATTGCACAAGTACTTTCATAGCAATATCTAGGATTCGGAGACTTAGGCGAGCTGCATCATCCGGAGGCGATCCGCAGCTGCCAAAGCCTCCCTCGTACTGTATTTATTTTTATTTTAAATTTCCTTGCCCAAATTGTATTTCGGACAGGCTTTGTAATAATTGTATAAATTCTTAGAAATTGCTCATGTACTTGTGACACCGGGTTCTGGGATGTGTTGGGATATATTTGCTAAAGTGTAGTATTCAAACCATTATTTTTAATTAACATATTTTTATTTGGTTAATATGTAATAAAGTGAAAGAAAATGTTTTCATAAATGTTAAAATCGGAAAGTTATTTCAATTAATTAATGATTTGGCTTGCCTGACATTGATGTCCGGCGCCATCACGACCTTATAGATTTTGGATCGTGACATGTATCCCCTATTATATCACGTGTATATCTCTATGTACATTAGTGATATCTGATATATATCATGTGTAGTTGTGTATATCCATGAAAATTTGTGTTATATATACAATGTGATATACACGGACGTCCATAAAAAAATTATGTTGTATACACGATATACAAACTAATATACACAGATGTCCTTAAAAACCTGTCTAGATGTACACTGATGTACAAGATATACAATGTGATATACACCTGTCGCGGTTGGATTTTTATGTCTGATTTTTACCTGAAATCAGTCTAATTCACTTCTAATCTTGCTCAAATTTTGTATATAGCCTCGTTTAGGTATTTTCAACCAATTTCAATCACACCCACTCGTTCAATCTAACCAAAAAAAAAAGTGAGAAGAAAAATAAAGCTGAAATATATTTTTTCTCTCTTAGTTTTTGCTTCTGATTTTCTCTGATGTGAGATCAACTTTACCTTTTCATCCCATTGATTTTTTTGCACAATTTGCAAGAATTTTTTCTAAACTATGAGATCAAAAGAGAAGAGATAGAAGAAGAAATACAAGAAGAGAAAGGGGGAGGGAAGCCAAAATAAGCGAGTAGTTTTTTTGTTAGAGAGAATATATAAAAGAGTAGTTTTGTTAGGATTTGGCTTTATAATGCCAATTGTTTGGGGCTATCTTTACCAAACCTAATGTAAGGAAAAAAATAGTCAATTGTTGTTATGTGTTGTTATAGGATGCCACTTTTTCTTTAAAATAACACAACAACAAACCTAATATGTTCCCAACAGGTGAAGTCAGAAAAATATATATGTGTTATGTATATATTTGTATATTTTATATAAATAATAGCCGAAAAATATATGTGTGTTATATATTTTTTTGTATATTTTATATAAAAAAAATATACAATTTTATATGCTTTTTGCAGTTACCAAATATAAATAATTTCATTCGCGGGCTAAAAATGATCTTCACCTGACTATAAAGGGCTTAAAGGGTGTTCGGATTGGCTTAATTTAAAATCAAAAGTTGGATATTACCAACTTATGGCTTTTGACTTTTAGCTCATAGGCTACTTTTTAAAAGCCATCCAGACACTCTCTTAGTTTTGTTTCTTAAAAGATTTGATAATGACATATAAAGGCATCTCCAACCTTTATCATTCTCCTATTTTTTCCAACCATTCTCCTATTTTTTCCCTCGAAAGAGAATATTCTTTTTTATATTCTTCTCTCTCTTCTATATTATATTATTATCTTTTATTTCAACTTTTTTTTTAATTTCCATTAAATAAATTCCATCTTTTATTTTCATTAATTTGTAATTTTTATTAAAACAATTTCATAAATTTAAATAATATAATTTGTAAGCAATTATTATAGATTAACTAATAACAATAAAGTACAGCTTGGCACAATAAAGGTTGTGACTTTTGGTATTCAAACTTAATGGGCACAAATATCCTTACTTCCAAAGCAAGTCATGAAGTTGATTGAGGAAAATTGTATGACTTTCTTGTGGACCGGTGTTGCTACTATCTCAAGGAAAGCACTAGTGACCTGGGGGAGGGTGTGCAGCTCAGCATCAACTGGTGGTTTAAATATGTTGATGTGCGGTGTATATTTTGATTAACACCATAACGCACAAAGATGGGTTCCCAAAGTTGAGAAAGAAAACTTTTCTAACATGAGGGGGAAATATGATAAACAATTGAGAAAAAAAAGTTACGTGGAATGGATTATCATTTGTACACCTAGATCCTCGAATAAGGTAGTATGAACTTGAAGTTCATAAAAAGATAATTCATCTATAGTATATTGCAAACTATGCCAGACACATTTGCTAGTCCAAAGAAAGTAACTATATTTGGTTAATATGTAATAAAGTGAAATGAAATGTTTTCATAAATGTTAAAACCGAAAAGTTATTTCAATTAATTAATGATTTGGCTTGCCTGACATTGATGTTCGGCGCCATCACGACCTTATAGATTTTGGGTCGTGACATGTATCCCCTATTATATCCCGTGTATATCTCTATGTACATCAGTGATATCTTATATATATCATGTGTAGTTGTGTATATCCACGAAAATTTGTGTTATATATACAATGTGATATACACGGACGTCCATAAAAAAATTGTGTTGTATACCCGATATACAAACTAATATACACAAATGTCCTTAAAAACATGTCTAGATGTACACTGATGTACAAGATATACAATAGATATACACATGTCGCGGTTGGATTTTTATGTCTGATTTTTTACCTGAAATCAGTGTAATTCACTTTTAATCTTGCTCAAATTTTGTATATAGCCTCGTTTAGGTATTTTCAACCAATTTCAATCACACCCACTCGTTCAATCTAACCAAAAAAAAAAGTGAGAAGAAAATAAAGTTGAAATATATTTTTTCTCTCTTAGTTTTTGCTTCTGATTTTCTCTGATGTGAGATCAACTTTACCTTTTCATCCCATTGATTTTTTTGCACAATTTGCAAGATTTTTTTCTAAACTATGAGAGCGAGAGAGAAGAGATAGAAGAAGAAATACAAGAAGAGAAAGGGGGAGGGAAGCCAAAATAAGCGAGTAATTTTTTTTTAGAGAGAATATATAAAAGAGTATTTTTTTTAGGATTTGGCTTTATAATGCCAATTGTTTGGGGCTATCTTTACCAAACCTAATATTAGGCTAAAAAATAGTCAATTGTTGTTATGCGTTGTTATAGGATGCCACTTTTTCTTTAAAATAACACAACTACAAACCTAGTATGTTCCCAACAGGTGAAGTCAGAAAAATATATATGTGTTATATATATATTTGTATATTTTATATAAATAATAGCCGAAAAATACATGTGTGTTAAATATATTTTTGTATATTTTATATAAAAAAAATATACAATTTTTATATGCTTTTTGCAGTTACCAAATATAAATAATTTCATTCGCGGGCTAAAAATGATCTTCACCTGACTATAAAGGGCTTAAAGGGTGTTCGAATTGACTTATTTTAAAATCAAAAGTTGGATATTACCAACTTATGGCTTTTGACTTTTAGCTCATAGGCTACTTTTTAAAAGCCATCCAGACACTCTCTGTCACGACCCCAGTTCGCCCTCCGTGAACACGTCATGACGGCACCTAGTCCCTATGACTAGGTAAGCTTAACAATGCAGAATAACAACAAAATTGCGGAAATAAGTAAATGAAAACTGAGCAATCTCAAAAAAAGAAAGACTGTATATAAATGCCACTTGACATATACAACCCAAAATAATACGGAAGTCTACAACACCACCCCAAAACCCGAAAATTCACGGGAACCACAGACTAACAGAATGTAATACACTGCTCTAACTCCAGAATAACTATACAAGTGAAAGGAGGAAATAAACTTTTCACAAAAGCTGGAATAAGATAGAGACTCCTGGTCTGTGGACACGGCAGATATACCTCGAAGTCTCTGCTGTATCTTTCAACCTCGGGGATCGTGAGCCTGAGTGGAGGTGCTTGGATCTGCACATGAAAAATATGCGCAGGAAAGGGCATGAGTACACCACAACGGTACTCAGTAAGTGCCAAGCCTAACCTCGATCAGGTAGTGACGAGGAAGGTCAGGACCCTACTGAGATCAAATAATATAATAGGGATTTACAGTATGAGAACATGCGGCAATAATGAATACAACAGTGAAATAAGACAGATCAAACAAGGCAATAACTAACCACAAGAATAGAGTAAACCCGGAATATGTACATCATAATAACAATGGTAACAATGAGGATCTACCAGGATACCGTCCTGTAGCCCTTTTCTCAAATGTCCAGTGGATCTCCCGGGATACCGTCCCGTAGTCCATCATGTATATTCAAAGGATCTTCCGAGATACCGTCCCGTAGTCCATCATGTATATTCAAAGGATCTTCCGGGATACCGTCCTATAGTCCATCATGTATATTCAAAGGATCTTCCGGTATACCGTCCCGTAGTCCATCATGTATATTCAAAGGATCTTCCGGGATACCGTCCCGTAGTCCATCATGTGTATTCAAAGGATCTTCCGGGATACCGTCCCGTAGTCCATCATGTGTATTCAAAGGATCTTCTGGGGTACCGTCCCGTAGTCCTAATATCAGTGTGCAGGGGGATTTCTCGGGATACCGTCCCATAGTTCCAAAGTAAATAAGCAGGGGAACCTCCCAGGATACCGTCCTGTAGTCTCAAAGTAAATAAGCAGGGGAATCTCCCGGGATACCGTCCCGTAGTCCAAAAATAAATATGCAGTCACGACAAGAAGACATTCATATTTAAAGTGCAAAAATACAAGGCTACAAGTAACTCTAGCCCAACATACTTCACGTAGTACAATTTAAAGCAATCTAAGCAAACATGAAATTTGGGGCAGCTAGGCATGCCCTTCTAAGCTAACATAGACTATGATTACAAGTAGAATAAAACAGGTAAGAATGGAACTCAGTCTAAATATTCAAAGTAAAATCGGATTTACAACAATTAGCACAAGTACACGCTCGTCACCTCACGTACAAGGCATTCAATTACCAAACATCACATCCTAAGGGAAAAGGTTCCCCACACAAGGTTAGACAAGCCACTTACCTTGAGTCGGCTAAAAATCAACTTGAAATCACACGGTTTCCACGAGTATCCGACTCCAAATAGCCCGAATCTATTCAAATAAATTTCATATCGTAAATAACATCTCATGCAATTGATTCTACTATTAAATTCAACGTTACGACGCGAAATTAGGTGAAATGAACAAAACGCCCCTCAGGCCAGCACCTCGGAACCGGATAAATTTCATATTTTTAGAACCCTCGTACTCTCACGAGTCCAGCCATATAAAACTCTCTCTAATCGGATGTCAATCACCCACTCAAACCCCAATTTTTGGAAAAACCTAAGTTCTACCCAAAACACCCAATTTTACCCATGGAAATCTTGATTTTAAGTTGAAAACATGTTAAAATATGTTAATGATTGAAAGAATTGAGTAAAAACCAACTTACAATTGATTTGGAAGAAGTCTTGTTCTTGAAAAATCTCCCAAATGAGTTTGAGTTTGAGAAAAATGAAAATGGAGTAAAAATTTTGGTTTAAGTGCATTTCAGGCCACTGGTTGGCTTCGCAAATGCGAACAAGGGTTCGCAATTGCGAAAACCCCTGACCTGGAAATTGCGAAGCACAGTTCGCATTTGCGATGGAATTGTTTGCATTTGCGAACATGCCTGCCCTGGCATGGCTTCGCATTTGCGATGGCATGGTTCACATTTGCGAACATGCCTACCCAAGCATTCCTTCGCATTTGCGATGGCTTTGATCGCATTTGCGATGGACTGCAGAGAAGCCACACCAGCAGATTTCCAAGGCCAAGAAATGAAGTCCGTGGCCTATTCAAAACTCACCCGAGCCCTAGGGGCTCCAAACCAAATATACACCCTACCTCAAAAATATCCCTGGAACTTATCCGTGCGATCAAATCGCCAAAATAACATCATATGCATCGAATTAAGTCTCAAAATTCATGAATTCTATCAAATTTCATAAAACATCAAATTTTCCATTTTTAATTCTGAAACACGCCAAACAAAATCCGACTTCAACCAAACTTCACAGAAAGGACTTAAACCATATGTAAGACATGTACCGGGCGCCGGAACCAAAATACGGGCCCGATACCATCACTTTCTAATCAGTTCAAATACCTTAATTATTTTCAGAAAATAATTTTACTCAAAAATTCATTTCTCGGGCTTGGGACCTCGGAATTCGATTCCGGGCATACGCACAAGTCCCATATTTTTCACGTATCCGGGCCCGTTTACCCAAAATATTGACCGAAGTCAAAGTTATTCATTTTTAATATCAAATCTTAGCAATTTTTACAGAATCTCATATTTAAGCTCTCCGGCTACGCGCCCGGACTGCGCACACTAATCGAGGCAAATATAAATGAGGTTTTCAAGGCCTCGGAAGTACGGGATGGGTAATAACACAGGTGATGACCCTTTGGGTCGTCACACTCTCTTAGTTTTGTTTCTTAAAAGATTTGATAACGACATATAAAGGCATCTCCAACCTTTATCATTCTCCTATTTTTTCCAACCATTCTCCTATTTTTTCCCTCGAAAGAGAATATACTTTTTTATATTCTTCTCTCTCTTCTATATTATATTATTATCTTTTATTTCAACTTTATTTTTTAATTTCCATTAAACAAATTTCATCTTTTATTTTCATTAATTTGTAATTATTAAAACAATTCCATAAATTTAAATAATATAATTTGTAAGCAATTATTATAGATTAATTAATAACAATAAAGTACAGCTTGGCACAATAAAGGTTGTACTTTTGGTATTCAAACTTAATGGGCACAAATATCCTTACTTCCAAAGCAAGTCATGAAGTTGATTGAGGAAAATTGTATGACTTTCTTGTGGACCGGTGTTGCTACTATCTCAAGGAAAGCACTAGTGACCTGGGGGAGGGTGTGCAGGCCAGCAACAACTGGTGGTTTAAATATGTTGATGTGCGGTGTATATTTTGATTAACACCATAACGCACAAAGATGAGTTCCCAAAGTTGAGAAAGAAAGTTTTTCTAACATGAGGGGGAAATATGATAAACAATTGAGAAAAAAAGTTATATGGAATGAATTATCATTTGTACATCTAGAACCTCGAATAAGGTAATATGAACTTGAAGTTCATAAAAAGATAATTCATCTACAGTATATTGCAAACTATGCCAGACACATTTGCTGGTCCAAAGAAAGTAACTATATTTGGTTAATATGTAATAAAGTGAAACGAAATGTTTTCATAAATGTTAAAACCGGAAAGTTATTTTAATTAATTAATGATTTGGCTTGCCTGACATTGATGTCCGGCGCCATCACGACCTTATAGATTTTGGGTCGTGACATGTATCCCCTATTATATCCCGTGTATATCTCTATGTACATCAGTGATAACTCATATATATCATGTGTAGTTGTGTATGTCCATGAATATTTGTGTTATATATACAATGTGATATACACAGACGTCCATAAAAAATTATGTTATATACACGATATACAAACTAATATACACAAATGTCCTTAAAAACATGTCTGGATGTACATTGATGTACAAGATATACAATGTGATATACACATGTTGCGATTGGATTTTTATGTCTGATTTTTTACCTGAAATCAGTGTAATTCACTTCTAATCTTGCTCAAATTTTGTATATAGCCTCGTTTAGGTATTTTTAACCAATTTCAATCACACCAACTCGTTCAATCTAACCAAAAAAAAAAGAAAAAGAAGTGAGAAGAAAATTAAAGTTGAAATATATTTTTTCTCTCTTAGTTTTTGCTTTTGATTTTCTCTGATGTGAGATCAAATTTACGTTTTCATCTCATTGATTTTTTTGCACAATTTGCAAGAATTTTTTCTAAACTATGAGATCAAAAGAGAAGAAATAGAAGAAGAAATACAATAAGAGAAAGGGGGAGGGAAGCCAAAATAAGCGAGCAATTTTTTTTTTAGAGAGAATATATAAAAGAGTAGTTTTTTAGGATTTGGCTTTATAATACCAATTGTTTGGGGCTATCTTTACCAAACCTAATGTAAGGCTAAAAAATAGTCAATTGTTGTTATGCGTTGTTATAGGATGCCATTTTTTCTTTAAAATAACACAACTACAAACCTAGTATGTTCCCAACAGGTGAAGTCTGAAAAATATATACGTGTTATATATATTTTTGTATATTTTATATAAATAATAGCCAAAAAATATATGTGTGTTATATATATTTTTGTATATTTTATATAAAAAAAAATATACAATTTTTATATGCTTTTTGCAGTTACCAAATATAAATAATTTCATTGGGGGGTAAAAATGATCTTCACCTGACTATAAAAGGCTTAAAAGGTGTTTGGATTGGCTTATTTTAAAATTAAAAGTTGGATATTACCAACTTATGGCTTTTGACTTTTAGCTCAGAGGCTACTTTTTAAAAGCCATCCAGACACTCTCTTAGTTTTGTTTCTTAAAAGATTTGATAATGATATATAAAGGCATCTCCAACCTTTATCATTCTCCTATTTTTTCCAACTATTCTCCTATTTTTTCCCTCGAAAGAGAATATTCTTTTTTATATTCTTCTCTCTCTTCTATATTATATTATTATTTTTTATTTAATTTTTTTTTTAATTTCCATTAAACAAATTCCATCTTTTATTTTCAATAATTTGTAATTTTTATTAAAACAATTCCATAAATTTAAATAATATAATTTGTAAGCAATTATTATAGATTAACTAATAACAATAAAGTACAGCTTGGCACAATAAAGGCTGTGACTTTTTGTATTCAAACTTAATGGGCACAAATATCCTTACTTCCAAAGCAAGTCATGAAGTTGATTGAGGAAAAATGTATGACTTTCTTGTGGACCGGTGTTGCTACTATCTCAAGGAAAGCACTAGTGACCTGGGGGAGGGTGTGCAACCCAGCAGCAACTGGTGGTTTAAATATATTGATATGCGGTGTATATTTTGATTAACACCATAACACTAAAAGATGGGTTCCCAAATTTGAGAAAGAAAGCTTTTCTAACATGAGGGGGAGATATGATAAACAATTGAGAAAAAAAAGTTACGTGGAATGAATTATCATTTGTACACCTAGATCCTCGAATAAGGTAGTATGAACTTGAAGTTCATAAAAAGATAATTCATCTATAGTATATTGCAAACTATGCCAAACACATTTGCTGGTCCAAAGAAGTAACTATTTTCTCACTGAAAATGCTCATATTAGAATAAGTTCTGAAGGACAAAGTCTCTGGTACACTTAAATCATAAAGACAAATCGGTTCCGAATAGAATTCTTGATAAAGATGATGAGCAAATGATCAAAATGATCATAATAAGGAAGCAAGTAATGAAGAAGATCACATGACATAACACTTCATAAAATCTCAGGAGAGGTTCAGGTACCCGAATATATGAATGAAGAGATCTCTATGTTATGTCTATATGAAAACAAGGAGGTTGGAACCGATATAAAATGTTCGTAAACGATATCTATGATAGCGCTAAGTATCGATGAGAATCTTAAGTCTCTCGAATACATACATAAAAATATTGGCGAAATGGAAGAGACAAAATTCGAATAAAATTGGTTTCATATGAAAGACATGTAGTTTTGGACTTGCAGTTCAATCACTTGAATATATGAAGTCAAAAGGGTGTGCAATCACTTTTATCTATCTTATATGTCTAGCATGACATATAAACTTGATATGCATCTTAAGTATATTTATATGGCTTATTTGACTATATTTATATGTGTCACGACCCCAAATCGTAACAGGCCGTGATGGCGCCTATCGTGGAACTAGGCTAGCCGACTACCGCGTGTTCACAATTTCTTTTGAAAATCTCATTTAAGTTTCAAGCAATTCATAACAATATACAGAAAGTTCTTAATATAATAGGCAATTTTTTTTATATGCAGTACTGCCATCCCCAAAATCCGGAGCCAACATGTCATGAACATCTAGTGAAATAAGCCAAAATAAAGTATTAAGATACAAAATTCCGAATCAAAGATAAATACAATAGGAAGGGAAAGCTGAGATGCTGTGAACGCTGAGCAGCTACCTTTATATCCCCACGATCCAGCTCCGCTGCGATATATATATAAGCTAATGCTCGATCTCTGCTCCTGAATCTGCACACAGAGGTGCAGGGAGTAATGTGAGTACGCTAACTCAGTAGTAATGGAGATAAATCAGGTCTAAGTAGCAAGGAATCACATAAAATCAATGTCACAATATACACAAACTTACTTTCCAATAGTATACATAAATATACGAAATCATCATGCCTTCGAAATCAACTTCATAAAAGTTCTCAAAACAATGCACATTTTTAGTAACTTTAAAACAAGGATTTGGTATGCAATGAATGTAGTGAAATCATAAGTAGCCCCTCGGGCGAAACATGTTTCATAAACAGCCCCTCGGGAAATTTCCTCAAAATCCCTCAGCACCTCACAATCACTCATGCCTCCCAATCACTCGTCACTCGGCCTCCCATCACTCGTCACTCAGCACTCGGTGCGCTCACAGGGGGTGTGTACAGACTCTGGAGGGGCTCCTTCAGCCCAAGCACTAATATCATTCAGCACCTCACCATCACTCTTGGCCCTCGGCCACACTCATCACCTCACCATCACCCTTGGCCCTCGGCTACACTCGGTGGAACCACTCGAAAAACCCCTCGGGCAAATTAGTAAAAACAGGGTACTCGACCCAAAATATCAGTTTAATCTCAAGTGATGTAAATCATGCCGAGTTTCAAATAAAACAGTATGCAAAATGATGCTGAGTAAAAACCATCAACAGGTAGTGAGGAAAACAACAGTAAAACACCCTCAAAGGGTCTCAAGAGATCAGCATGAGGCCCTAAACACGACTTATAGCCCAAATATTTCACAAATATTTAGAACATAATTTAACATAAGTTTTTGAAAAAATATGCAACTCATTAGTTGCCGCGGAGAGGACCTAGTCCAATCCCAAAAATCAGTACGCGCCACATACTCGTCATCTGACATGTGCGCCATTCCAAAATCAGTGGGAAAATATGTAGTCCGGGGTTCCATACCCTCAAGACAAGATTTACAACTATTACTTACCTCTACCGGGCCACGACACTAGTCTGCTATGCCTTTGCCCCTCAAATTGGCTCCTGATTTCTCCGAATCTAGCCAAAAACCAGTTAACATCATCAAAATATACTCATGGAACACAACCCAATCGAAAATCATCAAAATTAAACAAAATCTCAAAATTCGACCAAACCCGAGCGCTGGGCCCACATCTCAGAATCCAAAATTTTTTACATCATTAGAACCCTCGTCCTCTCCCGATTCTATACATACCGAGAACACCAAAATCGGACCACAATTGCCATTCCAAAACCTCAAAAGAAACACCAATTCCCTTCCTCCCATTTTTTCCAACTTTTCTTACCCAAAACCTTAAATTTTCAAGCCTAATCTCAATAAAAATAGCATAGGAACGGGATTAACAAATCAAAGAACTCACCTTAGTTGAAGAATCTGGAAATNCAACTGGTCACACCTGTGGACCCGCACCTGCAGTCCCAGGGTGCGCACCTGCGATAACCAACTTAACAGCCAAAATCTCACGCCTGCGACCACCCTTACGCACCTGCGACATCGCAGGTGCGACAAACTCCTCGCACCTGCGGACCTCTCCTACACAGCCAGACTTTGCACCTGCGACTTCCCCTTCCACTCCTGTGTGATCGCACCTACGACTCCCCTTTCGCAAGTGCAAAAACACCAGCAACCAGCACAACAGATTTTCCAAAAATTCACTCCAACTTCCCGTCAACCATATGAATCAATCCTGAGCCCCTCGGGGCCCCAACCAAATGCCAACCTATCCTATAACATCATTCAAACTTAGTCGAGCCTTCGGAACACCAAAAACAACACTAAAACACCAAGTTCACATCAAATTCAAGCCTAAGAACTTTGAAACTTCAAAAATTCTCCAACTACGCCGAAATCAACCACAACACCTCCGATTAATCTGGAATTTTGCAGACATATCCAAAATAACATTACAAAACTGTTCCAACTTTCGGAATTCCATTCCGACCTCGATAGCCAATTTTCCACTGCCGATCGAAAATCGCCAAAAACTAACTTTCGCCAATTCAATCCTAATTCTACATCGGACATCACAAAAATATTCCGAATACACTCCTAAGTCCCAAATCACCTAACGAAGCTATTTGAGCCAAAAATTTCTCATTCCGAGGTCGTTTACCAATAAGTCAACTCTCAGTTGAGTTTCTCAACTATTAGACTACTTTAAAAGGCTAAATATCTGAACTCTCACCATAACCACTCCAGACCCAAACTAACTTATCCAATATGTCAAAAACAAGAAAGAGATACATAACAAATTTCAAAAATAGGGGAAATGGGGTAAATCTCACGGAACGACCGGTCGGGTCGTTACATCCTCCCCCTCTTAAACAAACGTTCGTCTTCGAACGGGTCTAGAAACATACCTGGAACCTCGAATAAGTGAGGATATCTGTCTCGCATCTCCCGCTCGGTCTCCCAGGTGGCATCCTCTACCGGCTGCCCTCTCCAGTGAACCTTCATTGAAGCTATATCCTTGGACCTCAGCTTCCTGACTTGACGACCCAAAATGGCCACTGGCTCTACCTCATATGACATATCACCCTCGAGCTGAATCGTGCTGAAGTCCAAAACATGGGAAGGGTCACCAATATACTTCCGAAGCATCAAAACATGGAATACCGGATGAATACTCGATAAACTAGGAGGCATAACAAGCCTATAAGCCACCTCCCCAATCCTTTGAAGTACCTCAAATGGCCCAATGAACCTGGGACTCAGCTTCCCTCTCTTCCCGAATCTCATAACACCCTTCATGGGTGACACCTTCAACAACACCTTATCCCCAACCATGAAAGACACATCCCGGACCTTCCGGTCCGCATAACTCTTCTGCCTAGACTGCGCTGTGCGAATCCTCTCCTGAATCAACTTTGCCTTGCTCAAAGCATCCTGAACCAAGTCTGTGCCCAATAGCCTAGCCTCGCCCGGCTCGAACCAACCAACCGGAGACCTACACCTCCTACCATACAAAGCCTCATATGGGGCCATCTGAATACTCGACTAATAGATGTTATTATATGCAAACTCCGCTAATGGCAGAAACTGATCCCATGAACCACCAAAGTCAATCACACAAGCACGCAACATGTCCTACAAAATCTGAATGGTACGCTCCGACTGCCCGTCGGTCTGAGGATGAAACACTGTGCTAAACTCAACCTGAGTACCCAACTCTCTCTGCACGACTCTCCAAAACTGAGATGTGAACTGAGTGCCTCTGTCGGAAATGATAGAAACGGGAACCCCATGCAAATGGACAATCTCCCTGATATAAATCATAGCTAACCTCTCCGATGAATACGTAGTACCAACATGAATGAAGTGCGCGGACTTGGTCAGCCGATCCATAATAGCCCATATAGAATCAAATATCCTCGAAGTCCGTGGGAACCCAACTACGAAGTCCATGGTGATCCGCTCCCACTTCCACTCCGGAATATCAAACCTCGAAGCAATCCACCATGTCTCTGGTGCTCATACTTAACCTGCTGACAGTTGAGACACTGAGCTACAAACACCACGACATCCCTCTTCATTCTCCTCCACCAATAATGCTGCCTCAAATCCTGATACATCTTCGCGGCACCCGGATGGATGGAATACCGCAAACTATGAGCCTCTGCTAGAATCAAATCTCGAAGTCCATATATATTGGGCACGCAAATCCGGCCCTGCATCCTCATAACCCCATCATCACCAATAGCCACATCTCTGGCATCACCGCGACGTACCCTGTCCTGAAGAACAAGCAAATGTGGATCATCATACTGGCGTGCTCTAATCTGATCATAGAGAGAAGACCTGGAGGCTACACATGCCAACACCTTCGGAGGCTCTGATAAATCCAATCTCACCAAATGACCTGCTAAGGCCTAAACATCAAGAGCTAATGGCCGCTCTGCTACTGGAAGGTAAGCTAAACTCCCCAAACTCTCTGCTCTGCGACTCAAGGCATCGGCCACTACATTGGCCTTCCCCGGATGATATAAGATAGTGAGATCACAATCCTTGAGGAGCTCTAACCATCTCCTCTGACGCAAATTCAAGTCCTTCTGCCTCAACAGATACTGCAAACTGCGGTGATCAGTTAAAATCTCACACTGCACTCCATACAAATAATGCCGCCAAATCTTCAAGGCATGGACAATGGTAGCTAACTCGAGATCGTGCACTGGATAGTTCTTCTCGTGCACCTTCAACTCTCTGGACGTGTAGGCAATCATCCTACCGTCCTGTATCAATACCGCTCCCAAGCCAACTCTAAAAGCATCACAATAAACTGTGTAAGAACCCGAACCAACAGGCAAAACTAATACTGGAGCTGTAG